>JAPKLY010000109.1:773573-828167 GCA_026898435.1 Prunella vulgaris | reverse complement strand
TAGTTTGTTCTAATTAGGGTTCTAATTATGTTTGTTCTAGTTTGTTCGAATTAGGAGTCTTATTATGTTTGTTCCAGTTTGTTCTAATTAGGGTTCTATTTATGTTTGTTCCAATTTGTTGTTGTAATTATGTTTGTTCTTGTTTTTTCTAATAATTATGTTAGAAATGGCAAATGAAAATAAATGGACGCCAAAGAATCATTTCGAGAGGCTTGAGAACAACGATTTATGGACTCAAGAAGCTGACTTTACTCTTGCTAATGCTCTCATTTACGAATATTCTGTTGGTCGATGGAAAGTTGGTAGAACCGATAACAGTCAATCCATTATGAATGCGACGACAAAACTAAATCAACATTTTAAAACCGAAAATTATAACATTGATCAGGTGATTGAACGAATTGGTTCATTTAAATCAAGACATGATTGTTGGTCCATGATGATCAACACTAAGGGGCAGTGTGAATGGGATAGAGACTTCACTACTATTTCTGCATCAGCCGAGATATGGGAGTTTTGGTTAGATGTATGTGTTATAACTTAGTATTTTATTTATTAAATTGAACCTTGTAATTTTTTTAATAATTTCATTCATTATTTTTGTGCAGGTGGATGATCAAGCAAACTCTTATAAGTACTCCGACGAGCCACTGTGGGATATACTAAGTTATTTATTTCAAGCGCCGACCCTTCAACCAACTATCTCCGATTGGCGTCGAAGACGTGTAATTGATAAAGATTAATATTATAAAAACGTATTTTTTATGTAAACATTTTTTCCAACATTTTTTTGAAAATGTTTTTTTTTTTAAAACATTTTTTTTTGTAAACGTTTTAATTAATATATTTTACTCTTAAGGCATAGTTTGATTTAAAAACAACATAAATAATTTAAAATAGATTAGTTAAAATTATAATTGACGAAATAATAATAATTGTAAAAATGAGTATTAAAATCATGTTTTTCAACATTAACTATCTCCGAAATAAATGACCCCCGGTGCCACACCTTGGTGGTCGTCTGTGACGTGTAGGACGTTGTCCGTCCTGATTTTCACCATCATTTGCAGTATGATCCTCATGCTCATGTGATGCCACATTTTCGTAGTCAGGATATGGGACTGGAGATGTGTTGAAGTAAGGTGCCCCAGGAATAGACTGATCAAACACTCCTTGTGCATATGTTGTGGATGGATAATTTGACTGTAAAAGAGACATAAATGACATGCCTTGGGGAGTGATTGAATCAGACATGTGAATATCTAGTGGTTCTGACTGGGGGAAGTACGGAACTTCATTAACTTCTGTGTTAGGAACAGTTGTAGGAATTTCTGTATTAAAATATGAAATTTAATCAATTAACCTTGCATGATAATATCAATTGTGTAACACTATATAATCAATTGTTTAACACTATATAATATACCTGAAGACCCAGCACCAAACTCATAGGTGGAATTTCGACGCCTTTGACTTCGAGATGTAGAACGCCTACCACCTTGTTTACCTCTAGAAGACCCAGCAGTAAACTCACCAGTCTGATTGTGTTGACATTGACTTCTAGATGTAGAAGGCCCAACACCAGTTTCATTTGTTGTAGGGGGATCTTCAAGGTATGGAGGTCTCGTAAGGAAGTTATGCATGGATGATACGACCTGTCTACTGGTACGATACAAATCTTCAATGGATTCGGGATTATCAAGACTCACTCGTTCAGTTGAAATAGACAGGCGCTGCATCAAATGAAACTGAAAAAAAAAAGTTCATATAAAGAGGCTACGTTATTTATTAACACAAAAAACATACCATAGCATCACGTCCCGATGTGTTTGCTGGTTGGTAGCCTGGTATCGTCGCATAACGAGAGGGAGATATTAGACGTCGGGTGATATTACGGTACCATTGCATGTAATCCCTGCTCAACAGTGTAGAACCATGTGCAGCATCAACTTCAATTGGAACTTTGATTCTCCAAAATTCGATCCAACTCTGATGGTATTGTGTCCATCTACACCCTTCTCTTCCCAGAAAACTGACATTGTGCAAGTCATCATGAGCATTATCCAAAAAGGGAGGAATGCCTTGTCTCCGTCCAAACTGTCTCAACACCCTACTTGGATGATGAAACTCCACTATGCACATATTGATAAGTGGACACTCTGACATCCAATTTGCAGTTATGCATCTAGGATCAAGGCTTTCAATTTCTGGAAGACTCATATCATATGGCTGCTAATCAAACTGTATATAAAACAAATTAATTAGATTTTGTACATACTTACTTCATGGATTAAAATAATATGAAATGTTACTTACGTCATTATCTGCCATGCGATCAAATATGTCTCTAAATATACGTACGGCGTTTCTCGTACTATGAGTATAACTATGAAATTGGTACCACCTGAATGAAAAATAAATCACACTTATATATATATATATTAATAATAATAATAATAATGATAATAATAATAATCACTACGAAAAATTTATTTTTTACCTGATACCATAAGGTGGAAGACCTAAGTTGCGACCATCAACACCGAATAATGACCCTTGTATGCGGGTATTACCAATATTCTGAGGTTGTATTGTCAATATTCTTGACCATGCCCATATCTACAAAAATAATTGAATGAGACATTTTTTGATTATACAATAAACAATTTAAAACACAATTTAAAACAATAACAAAATTAAATACCTGTAAAATGGTCAATGGTCCAGAAATAACTTATCTGTCAATCTTTGAAGCCTGACAAAGCTCACGATATAAAGAGGCTAATATAGCACTAGCCCAACTGTAAGACCCCACATATTCTATATTATTGAGAAAATATAGATATAACAATGAAACCACTGCACGAGAGGAATCAGGCATCATTAACCCCCCTAACATAAGAAGAGCACAACCTCGTGCATACTGATCCACAATTATTTGATCAGTATCTTCTGTAATCACAATGTCCTGCAGATGATTACTCAATGCAGAGAGCTTGAGTCGTGACTTACTCTTCATATCAGTTTCATCGGGCATGAAACCTACCAACTCATAACACAAATTCATCCACTGGGTTTTTGTGAAATGAGGATCATCACAAATAACAGGTAAACCCTCTACGGATAAACCCCAAATGATCGCAACATCCTGTAAAGATATAGTCGCCTCTCCAATAGGAAAATGAAATGTGTGTGTCTCTGGGCGCCATCTCTCTACCAATGCAGTAATAAGATGATTATCAATTGGCATTGATCCACATCGAGCAACACCATAGAACCCCATAACATGTAGAGCATCAAGAATTCGAGGATGTAAATTGACCATATTTTCTACATCCTCCCTAAAACTCCAAAAAAAGTGGGATGTCGCGTGAGTTGCTCTTAGTGTATCATTTTCACTAATGGTTCCCCTAAAAATGCCTTCCGAACGATGTGTTTCTTGGGACGACAAGACTGACGGATCATTTGGTCCATACAATTCTTTATACGAAGTCATCCTGATATTAAATAAAAAAATAACAATATTAATTCTATATGACAATTATGTATAACAAAATATATTATGAAAATACACTTTGATATACCAAAATCTACTTATTCACATATTCACAACTATAATTCATATATTTACAACTAAATTTAAAACCTAATTTATGTATTCACAACTATAATTTACAAACTTAAAACCTAATTCGCATATTCTCAACTAAATTCACAACTAAATTCATATATTTACAACTACACATAAAACCTAATTCAAATATTCACAACTATAATTTATAAACTCACAACATCAAATTCACAACAAAAATACACAACTAAATTATGATTCATATACTAAACTCACAACTAAACTAATATCTTTACAACTATACTCAAAACCTAATTCAAATATTCACAACTATAATTTTTAAATTCACAACAAAAATACACAACTAAATTATTGTAAAATACACAACTAAATTATTGTAAAATACACAACTAAATTATGATAGAAATACACAACTAAAAGATAATTAAACTCACAAAATAAATTTAAATTAACTATCTACCCACAAAAATATATCTCTTAATATATGATAAATGTTACTTACTTTAAAGGATAATTTCAGCAACTTGGGGCGGTCTCCGGCGAGTTTCAGTTCACTCCGGTGAGAAGAGGTTTGTGAGAGAGTGAGGGGATGATGATATTGAAGTGTGTTGAGGTGTTGGAGAAAATAAATAGGTGGGGTGTTGGCCGAAAATAACAAATAAATAGGGGAGGTTGGGAGTTAGTTGTTGTATGGAGTGAATGATGGGTGGGAGGGAGCAGAGGCAGGGGCGTAGGGGCGTGTCAGGGGTGGGGTGCCGAGTCAGGGGGTGGGGTGCCGTGTCAGGGGTGGGGTGGGGTGCTGTGTCAGGGGTGGGGGTGGGTGGCTGGCCGTGTCAGCGGGGTGGGGGGTGGCATCAGAGAGGTGGAGGGCGCCATCTCAGATGGCGCCCCTCCTTGTGCACAGTGAGGGCGCCGTTTCAAACGGCGCTCTTGCTTATTTTGCACATTCCACGAAATACCACCATATGTTGGTAATCGAATTTTTTTTTTGCAATATTTGGAAAAAAAGCCCAATTATTACCCTCTTTTCTCATAAATTTGTGATACTTTTAGAAGGATAATTTTTAAGAAAAAATATAATGAGTAAAATGTGTAGATTGAAAATTGTGACATAAAAATTTTGAGGGTGAAAATTTAACGGAATATTTTTATTTGAGATATGCAAATTTTTGTGTGACAAACTAAAAAGAAAAATCTACAATTTTTTGTGGAATGAGAGTAGTATACAAACTTTTGCGTGACAAACTAAAAAGAAAAATATGAAAAAATTTGTGGGACGGAAGACATGTGCAAACTTTTATATGACAAACTATAAAAAATCTTATCAGGAGTATTGCAAGTGCTAATCAATTTAATACAACATAATATAATACCATTTTTAAAAAATTTATATTTCTAATAAAATTATTGACTCTAAATAAGATATTCAATATTTTAAAACTGTTTTATAATAAATTTATCATGAACTATTTCTATATTTTTTCTAGACTTCTGCAACAAAATAAACAAAAACATATAGTAATATATATATATATATATATATATATAAGTTTTGTAGTGAGCAGCACGACTATTTTTTTTCTAGGCATAATGCATCAAAAGACCCAATAAATTATCAGTTTTTATTTTAAAAACCCCTCAAACTCTTTTTTTTGTTTTAAAACGTTCTTAAACTATCAATTCTTCTGTCATTAGGCAAACTATTCTTTTTTTAAAGGCTCTTAGAATACAGATTTTTTGTTTTATAAGACATTTTTTAGCAATTTAAAGAGATGTATTTTTTGTTGAAATTTGATCTTAATAACCTTGAATTTGGTTAATTTGTTATTTTCTAATGTAAATATTAAACTGGATCAACAACTTTTATGAATTTTCATTATTAGGGGTCTCATAAAATAAAAATTAATAATTAAGAGCTTTTTAAAACAAAAATTTACTTGAGAACTCTTTAAAACAAAAATTAATAGTTTATGGGCTTTTATATATAATTTCTCATAAGCTAGCTTTGTAATCAGAGCTGTTAAGGCTCGACCTATCGATCCGCTACCTACGAAAAACTTATTACTTCTAACGAAGAGAGCTTGTGATATGGAAAATGATTTCATTGATTGAGAGAAAAATGTTTTCAGGATGAAAAGTAAAGTGAAAAGTTTATACAGGAGCACCGAACGCCCAATTAGAATTTCACCCAAATTTTGAAACCAAATCGAACAGCAGAAAGACATGCAGAAATTTCTCCCAATTAAAAATGTAAAACGCACTAAAAACCAAATCAAACAGCAGTGAAATCAATCAAGAATCAAATTATGGCTTAACTAGATGAATTCGTAGAAAACGAAATCATCACCTGATACCATCTAACGAAGAGAGCTTGTGATATGGAAAATAATTTTATTGATTGAGAGAAAAATGTTTTTAAGATGAAAAGTAAAGTGAAAAGTTTATACAGTGTAGTGTACAATAGATATATCATATATATAATATCTATTGTAGTGCTATTTTAGTGAGTGATATAGTATTAAATACAATAACAAACTAACTAAGACACTAACTATCAAACTAACAATTTGAACTATTTATTCTTATATTACTACAACTTAACAAGTTGTCATCATTTTAACCCCCACGAATTTCCTATAGCTATTTTAATTTATTTCAGTTTTTCTTTTTGTTATACGTAAAATAATTTATTTAAAATCTTGGTTACAATGTTGGGTTTAATTATTTTTAATTCATAACTAGTGAAATAAATCATATTTCAAAATATTATTAATGTATTTAGAGGTATTGAAATACAAATATCAAAATAGAATCACATTTGCATGTTGTTTTAATGCAGTTAAAACTTTAGCATTATATTGAAAATGGGTTTTGACTCAAGACATTGGGCTCTCAAATGCTAAAAAAATTATGTCATTGAATTTAAAAGAAGTGTGAAAATGGAAGTTATAATACTTTTTAAATTACTGATACTATTTATATATGTGCATAACACAAAATAGAACAAATAAATAAATAAGCAAATATCTAGCCCTTTAAACGTAGAGCATTTAACAGTTAGCAATTATTTGTCATTTTGCTCAAATCAAATCTTTTTCAGTATTTTCACATTTGTTTTAAAACTATTTTTACTAACAACCTCCTCAATTCAATCTCTTATTAAAATAATTATTTTTATTTTCTTTATATATATTAATTTATAGTTCAACTTAATTTCTATCCATTTCATACTTAATTTATCAACAATTCAACCTAATTAAAATAATTATTTATTTTATTAATAAGTAATTACATATAATCTATAAATAATTTTTATTATATAAAGATGTAAAAATATACTAAATTATTTAATATTTAAGATTCATAATTATAAAAAAAATTACACCATACATTTAAAATAAGCTACAATCTGATCAATAACAAAATTAAAATTACTTTAACTCGAATGAATATTAAAATTATACTGCGAAATAACCAAAAATCACACAAATTCAGAAGCTTCTTTTTTCATTCTTTTTGTAGAAATGTGGTTAGGGTTTGTAGACGTAGTCAGGATCGGATTGGCACGCAACTCTATGCTATTATTAATGCACTACAGACTTCTGTCAGAGGATCAGACTTCAGAATAATTATATTCTGCACCAATTGCAACTTATAATTGTTAAAAGCATACTTGACAATAGTATTTTATTTAGTGAAAATTCATATTTTAAATATCTGTAATTTTAAAGTAGTAATTAGTGTATTATTTCAAATATATTTAAATTATTTTATTTAATACTCTCTTCCTCATTCCTTTTTAAATTATAAAAAGTTCACGAAGGAAAGATTTTTTAAACTTTTTATCATCTAAAATGTCTAGAAAGTAATTAAAATTATTTAAAGCAACTCTTTATTAGAGTATCTTGTTTATATCTTATGTCATTGTAATTTTTAATATACCCTTAAATAATATATTTACTTTCTTTTCATAAAATAAAAGAATCAATATATATATATATTATTAACTTTGCATTTTTATAATATTAATAAATAAATTTTTAATTAAAATTCGTGTCTATTTTCATTTGAGTAATATAAATTAGAATTGAGAGAATACAAACGCATATTTTCCTATGTATTTTAGATTGTTCCAAATCATATGATATAATATTTAATAACAGAGTTACACCCTCCAACTCTATAAATTTCCTATTTTGTTATTTTTGTAAGTTTTACTATTTATTTTCCATTTTATCTTTAAACATAAAATAATTATATTATACTATTTATACACTTATTCTTATTTACCCTCATTTAAAAACTTATATACTTAACGCATTCATATATTTTCTTCTTTTTCATCACATTACATGTATTATATTTATAATTTATATTTTTTAATAGTGCTCAAAAAGCAATGAGAATTATATATGCATTTTTTGATATAAAATTACTCTTTTATTAAGAGTAAACGAGTCTTTCTATTTTATAGAGAAAGCTTACATAAGAATGGTAAAGTAGAAAATATAGTGATGTGTGATATAAGAGGTTTCAAATACTATCGTTACCTTTTTGTTATTTTGGGTAGGGAAAAAAAAAATTCCCTTTTTAAAAAGTAGATAATTTAAATCATAATGAAAGAATTACAATATTACTATAATTTGGCCTTTTCTGCTTTGATTTAATACTTCATTTGTTGCAAAACTACCTTCATGAAAGGTGATGACATGGTCTTATAATAAAAATATAAATAAATGAGAGTGGAATAAAATAAAATAATATAATATTAATTACCCATGTTTCATAAGAATTTACATATCTTTTTATTTGTACATTTCACACAAATTTATATAATAAAAAAATATAAATTTTGTGTGATCGCTCACAAAATTATACACATATTTTACTTATATGTCATAATTTTATTTTAAAAATATGCTACCTCCTGAGGTGCAAATTCTTTTGAGACTGGGAGAGTATTAACCATAAATTATTATATTTTTAAAAAAATATGCAAATAATTATGGAACATTTCAATTTATTTTTATCAGATGCATATTATATTCAATTGTTGATTTATATGTTGCTAATGTGGCTGTAAAGTTGTGATTGGGTAATTACTTTGGGGGTAGGATAACGTCTCATAAGACACTGATTTATCAAGCCAGTAGATTGACCGTATATATTAATTGAGGAATAAAAGTTTTGTAAATCAGTTTTATACCATTTAAAATCATATTATTTTATTATATAATATTATTATTAAATTAATATATTTTAAATTAATTAGCATTATAAAAAATACAGAATACAAATTTTTATGCATGGTAAATTGATTCCCGATATATTGTCTTTCTGAATGCAAATAATGGACATTTAGTTAGTTCACTAGCATTTTGAATTGAATGATTGAGAGAGTGTTTCACTCAGCTTATAAATTATCTAAAAATTGATAAGTTCCTTTAAAATATTTAATAATTAAAATGGTTTATATCTTTTAAAATTTAAAAAAAAAAAAGCTACTATGTTGGAAAAAAAATGTTGGCTATAGAAATTGCATTTAAAGACATTTGGTTGTGGGTTAATAGAATATTTATTAGTATAATATTTTATTTGATATCTCATTTACTAAAATAATCGTGTGTAAAAAGACTAGTAACATATTATCACAAATCAAAATATTGCTTATTACCGCATCAATTTTATAGTATGATAAAAATTATGTGGTAATGGGCTTTTTTTTTTTTTTTTAGTCCTCACATCCTCTACCCACATTCACCTGTCCTACTCCAAATTTCGCCACTACTCCTCAATATAAAAAAAAATATTAAAATTAAAATAATTTTTTTTAAATTATGGTAAATTACCTAATATATTATAAAATGTATTTTACCAAACACATTCAACTCTTAAAAATACTCATGAGACGTTAGAGCTTAAGATGCTTAAGATAAGTTTAACCAAACTTGCAAATTGTTGGGTGCAATCTTGAACTTAATGTTGATCGCTAGAGCTGGCAATTTGAACTCGATCCGACGGACCAGTCCGACCCACCCGAAGTTAAGTATGATTGGGCAATTGGACCATTTTGGGCCAACATGAATGGCCCAATGGGCCTGATAGACTTGGATCATTCTGTCCCGATGGGTCATTGACAACTCACTTAGTCTGATTTAATTTATTATTATTAAAGTTTAAAATTAAATTAAATTATGTACAATACAGAATAGAGAATATTGTATACTAGAAATGCAACGAACTTCCAAGAAATTGAACCACTAGGTATTTATAATTTAACAATTATATTTGTAATTAATTTAATTTAGTTATTTTTTAATTTTCTTATTTAATGTATGTACATAAATACAAGAAACAGATGATATACACTTGTCAAAACCTAATTTTAATATTGTAATTGATTAAGATTGATGCATTGAGTAGTTTGAGATATTAACACTTATATGTTATTGTGTTTTTATTAATTTTTTTTCCTTTTGATCTTCAAAGTTCTAAATTATTTTGCATTCTAATAGGACTTTAAACTAAAAAATAATCGCATGTTCACCGGTGGATACCAAATTTTTATATTCATGATTAACTTGATAATGACAAATAAGCAATTTTTAAGCAATCAATTAAAAATAGTGGACTATCTGCTTATGTGCATAATCACATTGGTGGTGGACATATAAGTTTGTGTCCGCCGGTGGGCATGTGATTATTTTCGCTCTAAACTTATTTGATATTGTAATGACCCTTATTTCATTTTAAAGAAAAAATAACAAAATATTTCACAAAAATAGCACTAATTACTAATTGGTTCTCTGCAAAATAAAATTAAATATTTGTGCAAATATTTTGAACCAATTTATAATTTATAAATACAGTCACATTTTTTAACCAACATGTAAATGCCCAATTTGATATTATATTTAGAATTGTGATTTTTATCAATTTTGGCACTAAGATTATATAAAATATATGCAGAGTGCGGAATTGTGTTGTGGTATATTGTATTATAGTACAAATTTTTATTCTCATCATTCTTTAAAAACATTGAAATGGGTTGGACTAGCCCATTAGCCCGTAGCCTATGTAGAGCTGAGATGAACTCTATTTTTATAAGCTCGATGTGAAAATGGACCAGCTCGACCCAGTCCATGAACATGTCTTTATTCGATGGGCTAGGCCGGGCTGAATTGGGCGGCAGGATTTTCCATGTCTATGTAAGACACACAATACTAAGCGACGTGATTATATATGAATAAGACCACTAATAATTCAATAAAAATAATAATTAATATATTTTTCTTTTTTATTAGATATCACTTTAACCTTTACGCTATTTTTTAAGTAGATATTTTTTGTTGATTTTTTATTAAATATTTCAATTTTACACCTATTAATCTTATATATCACAAATCTTTTCATTGATCTTTCCAATGAATTTAAAAGAAAAATTGGATCAGAGAATAATTATGGTAATAAAGTAAATATAGAGAAAATGTATGCTATTTACATATAAAGATGGAGGATCTGGATCCCTTCCTGTACAGGAGCTGTACAAGAGGGTCTTGTGCAGGAGGGAACCATCATATCATACACACACACACACATGGGTGTGTGTGATCCGACGGTTCTCCTTCTACACTTGACCCTCCTGTACAGGAGGGGATCTTAATCCAAAGATAGAGATATTCTCTTGTGAAACATTTCACATGTAAAATATATCTAAAATATGTAAATATTAAAAGTTTGAGGGTCATGGGTCGCTACAGGTCAAAATTCACAAATATTAAGTGGGTCAAGCTTATTTTAAAAAAAATTGCACAAAGCTTATTTCAAGATTTTCGCTCATAGATAGTGTTACTATATGGACATATGTGTATTATTATAAGACATAATGTTGTTATTAGTCCTTAGAAAATAGATTTTGGTACTCAAAGTAATATATATTTATAATAACACACATTTATTCTAATATTAACACATATTTACAATAACACATGTTTATTCTATCATTAACAATATATTTTTTACACCTGTAGCACACATTTATTCAAATATTAAGATAAATTTGTTCTAATATCAACACACATTTGCTTCAATAGTAATGTTGGTTCCTGAATATTTAATATTGATGATTTGAGAGTTAATGTGACTTTTGACTAGAAATAACAAGTGTTCTTGGCATTCAATGTTCAATGATGAACATTAAATGAAGAATTATAAATACTTGAAAAGCTGTAAATGCAAGAAAATAAATACAAGAGGATTTGTTGGGTGTTTTACGTCCAGACTTAAGGGCGTGAATTATTTATTTGGTCATAAGATGCCCTATTTATAATGTACAAGTTAACTCTAGTAGTGGTTTAGAATTTTTTCTTAACTAGACATTAAATGCCAGAATTTGAGATATTAAATGTTAGGATTTGGAGTACTAACTACACTGATCGAGATCTGTCTCTAGCAGGGATCTCGGCCAATTGTGGAGGTGCACGTGGACCGTATCCTGGATATATATTACTTAACAAAATGATATCTTTCCTAAGCAGGTGCGATTTATATATACCAACTATGCTATAATTTGATATACTACATAATCTAGTTAGATGTTGTTTCACTTTTAGCGCTTCATCTGTGTTGGAAGAATTTCTTAATGAAGATGTTTATGTGGCTGATTAATACTTTGATTCTTCCAAACAATAATCAAGATTGAATTATAGAGAGGATTGTGTAGTGAGAGAAAATAGACAGAGGAATTTCTTATGTATTATCCACTTAGAGAAAGAAATAAGAGTACAAGAGACCTATTTATATGTTTGCATGTGATGAGGTGACATGATTTGGGCTTAAGTAGCCTAATTAGCTGACAAGTGTCCTAACACATGTCATTTCAGCCACCTCTTATGCTCCAATTACATTACTTTCATCCTACTACATTACTACTGAAGACCTACTTAGCTATTATTCTTGGGAGCGGGCTCCGCTTTCCTGCTCGCCTCGAGAGCAAGGGTCGATGGCAGGGCCAGTCTATTAGGGAGTGGGGGACCCATAGCAAACCGGCGAGCTAGCACGTGATAAGCTTCCGGGAATTCAACCGTTGGGAAGGTCACCCAGTCACCACCTGCGAAGTTCAAAAAGAGCAAAGTCGGCGAGCCTGGCGGGCTAATCACCTAAGGGGCGAGCTTCGATAGGTTATAAACCTAGGAGCTCCGGACCTTGAACCGTGAGATAGTGCGGCAAGGTGTGAAGCCCGGCGAGTCGAAGACAGTGGTGCTGGCAGAGGTGGGCGATCTCCCGATCCTTCTGGCTCCTCAAATAACAGACAACCCGCACCACGTCGAATTCGATAGACACCTCAGACTTACCTCGACTGGACTTGTGGTGCTTCAAACCTGCAAAAGAGGGGAAATTAGATTAGTAAATCTAATTCGACCCACACACACCAAAAAAGGCGACCTACTGCTAGCTTCTCTGTATTCCTCGGGTGAGAAAATACGGGGTCCCCGCCCAGAGTAGTTGGAAGAAGCTCGCCAATCCCCGCCCATAAAGAAGAACTGTTGTTTCCAGTCGCGAATTTTATTCGGGAGGATCCCCAAGTACTTCTCTCCCGGGCGAGCTTTGAGGTAATAATACCCTTTGCCGTCGTTTACTTACCGAGTCACTGTAAACAGTTCGTTGAGCTCTACCGTCGTCAGTCGGTTCTCGAACCCTTCCAACCCAAAAATGGCCAACATCGCCAACAAGCTACTCCAGGCATTCGGAGTAAGCTGAGTGATGGCGAGGTAATTGTCCAGGAGAAATTGACCAATAATCGGATGCAGGGGCAAGGTAAGCCTGACCTCGGGGGTATGGACGTTTATAGCAGTCAACCCCGCCGGAGGTACATCAGCTCACTCAGTTTTCTCGGGCGCGTATAGATAGATGTCGAGAGGAATTCAATATTTCTCGCGGAACTGGGAGAGTTGGTACTCGTTGATAACACTCTGAACATCGCTTTCTTTGTAGTCGGACTTATTCGCCGCATCCCGATAAGTTCGCTCACCGCGAGGGAAGCTCGCCACATGCTCGGTGACATGCTCTTCCCAATCAAAGGCGTGGATAACGTAGGCGGGAACCTGATGTTCGATCAGTTGAGGCTCAGGGAAGTCAATGGTGCGAAACCACTCGATCGTGACCTCCTCGAGGTCGCCACCTTGGTCGCCCACCTCGGCAACCTCTTCTTCAACCTCGGCCGCCTCCACCTCCTCGTCGGCGACCTCCTCATTTCCACTGGCCTCCCTCTTCTCGGGGGCGACCTCCTCCTCGTCCCCCCAAACCTCGCGATGGACGGAGCTGGTGGCTTTCTCAATCGGCTCAGACTGAACCTCGCCCGAGAGCTCGTCACGAGTGGGGTGAGCTACGGAGTTAGCCTCAGATCCAGACTCGATGATGATCGGGGTCATTTGGGGGATAGAGCCATTGTCCGTCATGGGTTGTTTCTAGGGGTCACGGTTTGAAAGGGTCTCACTCGATGATTGGGTCGACATAGTTTAGATGAAGTTTGAAATGTTCTCAAATTGTCCGAGGGTCCAGTCGCCGGGGTTACGGGATTAGGACGAACGGAAAATCGAAAGGTCACTGAAAATACTTGGAAATTTCCAGAAATTCGGAGAAATCAAGAAAATGACGATAGGAATTTGCAAAAGAAGTGAAAGAAAGAAGAGAAGAAGGAAGGAATCAATGTTCTACCTTGAAGAGTTCCCCAAATCCCGTCGGAAGCAAAGGACGTCGATCCCCGGAAAATGCTCTGAAATTTCGGAAGTGGTAAAAGTGAGAAATGACCCTGATTTCTCATATATATAGACACGGGTGCGAGTTTGAATTTTCAGAAGGGTCAGGGACCTGCATGCAAAAATTTGAAAAATTGTCATGATGGGCATGGAAAATAATGCCTAAAAAGGCGTGCACGACGCTTAGATTCTCGCACCATGTTGGCCCACGAACCGCCATGGAGAAGGTCGCCCACGAGCTCGGCATCTAACTAAGGAGTAGTTCGCCAACACTCGAGCCTCCGTCCACAGAGACAAGTCAGCTCGCCCACACATTAGAAATATCATGATGTGAGCGAGCTGGGGGGCAAATATTGACAGACGAACTTAATCCAAAAGGTTAACACAGGAAAGCTCGGCGAAGCTAAAGAGAAGCTCGCCCAAGCTCCTGATGGATCGGGTTCAACCCCCGATCATACCAAGAGAGAGAGGGACGCAGGCGAGCTTGCCCACTAGAGAGGAAGCTCGCCCTTATTCACGGAGGCCAAGCCGGAGTCCAAGCTGCATTGTTCCTAAAAACAACACAAGGTAATGGAGCTCGCCAGGAAGCTCGCCCAACGTGAGGGATCAGAGCCACAAGTGTTTAAATAGGACATATATACATAGTAGGACGGAGCATTGTAAATGTTTCATGGTGATGGTCCAAGACGAGGGTCACGAACCCTCGTCAACACCTAAAGCCAGATAGGCTCATATGGTGTCATCTCACACTTGCACACCTATAAATAGGCCTCTCTTGTACCATTTTCTCTCCAACTCAATCATAACACATTTACTTTCTCTCTCTAAACTCTCTACTTTCTCTCTCTATATTATCCGTCCAAGAACACATTTTCTTAGATTATTGTTTGATAGGGTTATATGTTATAAAAGTCACATAAAAACACCATTAGTAAATTCTATCAACAGAGACAAAGAGAATAAAAATTAGGGAAAATACATATTTTTGTCCTATAAGTTTCGTTGATTTTGATTTTCGTCCTCTTAAATTTTGAATTTTTGTTTTCATCCTTTAACGTACCAAAAATTATGATTTTCGTCCTCCAACTGCCTATAACCAGTCATACAACCGGTAATATACACGTGTGTCCATTTTTTCTTTCTTTTTTTAAACAAAATACTAACGTGATGGTATTTGGAAGGAATTAGGTCTTGACAAAATACATTTTTAATCGTAAATTCACTCCCAAATACCGTCCAATACTTACATCCATAGAATCCTCTGTCCGGATTCATTTTTTAATATGATGTACAAACCGTGCAACGAAACCACAATGACACTTAATATTGCGCTCGAAACTCGTTGATTCATACGAATTTCTTGAAGACATACCTCTTCCTTTCCGTACAGTGAGTATGCGCTCAAAAGAATTTAAATTTTTGGATGTTTTGATTTGGGAAACTTTGTTCCTTTTTTTCCTAATTCTCTCAAGCCACCACGCCTAGATTTGTTCGACTAGGGTTTTGATTTGTGAAAGAATTTACGATTAATCCTGTATTTTATCCATCAAGACCTAATTCCCTCTAAATACCACCACGTCATTATTTTGCTTAAAAAACTAGAGAAAATTGATCTACGTGTATATTACAGGTTTTGTGACTGGTTATAGGCGGTTGGAGGACGAAAACCATAATTTTTTGTAAGTTAAAGGACGAAAACAAAAATTTAAAATTTAAGAGGACGAAAACCAAAATCAACAAAATTTATAGTAAAAAATGTATATTTTCTCTAAAAATTATTTATAGCCCCTCAAATGGAGCATTAAGTACGTTCGTTAGATTGGAGTAACACAATGCACTCAATATGGAAAGCTTGAGTAGTTGATAACATTTTAATTTCTCTCTATTTTAATAATATTATTTTGATCACCTTCACACCGGCACATAGATTTCACTGTCAAATTAACCATCAATAATTTGTTATTTAAGTTTTGAGTGACATGTAATAAAAAGAAAAGGAGTATTATTCTTACTACTGCGGTTGTCTTATCTCTATCATTATTTGAAAGGGCAAATGATGATCCACGAGTCTCAACTCTCCCAATTTGATTTATCACGATAAAGTCGTAATCAATAATAAATTAACTATAATTGAATGTGGAAATAACTCCCCCAATTTGATTTATCACTATAAAGTCGTAATCAATAATAAATTAACTATATATAATTGAATATTGTGGAAATAAATCCAGAAATTGCAGATTAATTGACTTAATGGTTTTAGGCAAAGCTTATCTGATGATGGCTGCCGACAATGACATTATATGTTCATCTGATGTTGACTCAATCCCAGTCGTGACTTTTCATTTTAATCTTCTCTTTGAATTTGTAAAAGATAAACAACTAGTCCAACGCAAATACGTACGTACGTCATATTCAGTTGTTTTTATTTAATGAAAAACTAAGTAATTTAAAACAAAAATGAGCTGAAGCGTATTGTGTACGGCCCGGCCCTTTTCAGATTAATTAATGTGTACATAAAAGTTATTTAATTCTCTATCATAATTATTCAATTAGTATGATATTTATTTATTTATTACATGGGTAGCGTTAAAATGCCGGTAATTATATATATAATTAGCACGCAATGACTTTTAGTAGACCACATTTAATGATGTCATTCAAACACCAAATTGGTCTTTTAAACGCACTATTAATTAATTCCCTTACACATTGGGTAAGGGTAGTTCTGGAAACAAATATCTCACCCTCTGCTATATATATAAACATCACAATACAAACTTAATAATTCTAATCTGATATACTAGTATATATATATTGTGTATATATGGGTGGCAGATCAGATAAGGCGTCGGCGGCGGCGGCGGATGAAAGCGGAGACACCCTATTCACCGACCTGCATCCAGATATCATAAAATCCCACCTCCTGACCCGATTGGATGGCCCGACCCTTGGCACCGCTGCCTGTTGCTCCACCACCCTCCGCCACCTTTCCTCCGACCAAAACCTCTGGTCCCACATATGCCACTCCACGTGGCCGTCCACCTCCTCCTCCTCACGGCTGAGCCACTTCGTCGCCACCTTCCCCGACGGCGGCCCCCGCTCTTTTTTCTCGCACGCCTATCCGATTCCTATGGCGATGAGAGAGAGCAAATCATCATCATCATCAAAACCGCCGGCGGAGTTAGTTAGCGCCGTCGACATATGGTACAAGGAGGAGCTGATATTCAGCAAGAGTCAGGAGACGGAAACCGTTAGCGGGTGGTTCCGGTGCTCACCTTTGAGAATCGATCTATTGGAGCCCAAGGACGTGGTCCCCACGGCGATCAAATTACACCCGGAGGTGATGAAGGATATGAGGGTGAGCTGGATAGTGATGGACGTGATCGGAGGGCGTGCGGTGAACTTGTCGTCGGAGAAGCCAGTGAGGGTGCAGCGCCACTGGTTGACCGGAGAAGTGCAGGCCCGGTATGCTTCAATACTGGGGGGTGAGGTGCAGTGGGAGATAGTGGTCACGTGCTGGGGGTCGCATGTGAAGGAAGTTTGCTTACAAGTGGAGGACATAGATGGAAGGCACATGAACGGCAAGGACAGTTTGGTCTTTCTGCAGGGGGCGTTGGAGGGCAAAAAGGGAAATGCCAGGAACAGGGTGCAAGAGGCGCACCGAAGGTACAAGGAATATGTGGAAAAGAAGAAAGCGAGAAGAGAGAGAAAGATGAGGGCGGAGGGGATATTAGATACCTTGTGCGTGGCTTTTGGGGTATCTATATTTGTCGCCTTTTGCTCTTATTATATGATCCATGTTTTAATTAATTAAGTCAAAAGAATGTAAAGTGCGTGGTACATTTTTTATTCAAGTCAACATGCCAAAAGATCATGCATGTATGATAATGCACTTAATTGTATAGAATTTAAAAAAAAAAAAATGACAAGATTTTATAATATCTTCAACTTCATGAGTATATATATTTATCATATGGGTGGAAGAGTAAATGAATGAATTGTTCACAAGTTAGGCATGAAAGCATTCATTAATTCCACGCAATTAGTGCTTGTAGCATGTGTACAGTTGATGGAGTATTAACTAAGAACTCTAGCTTAAAATTAGCTGGCCGGGTAATGTATCCTTCGACTTTCTTAGTATATACTCCCACACGTCCTATTTAAAGTAAGTGTCAGTATTGATCTTTTATTTAGGATTTATTGTTAAGGAGTAATAAAAAAATCATCATAACTCATACTAGTACATAAAATAAAAATTGTTTCATCCAAATGAAAAAATCATCACATCAAAGTGCACAGACTTCGAATTGTTTACATTCTGCAATTTTCTTACACACACCTCCAATCACCCCTCTTTCATTTATACTATATTTTGAAAATTTTAATATATATATATATGAAAATTTTAATATATATATATGAAACACTACGTAACACGTCTCTCTCACATCATACCCATTTTATCTTCTCTTTCTCACCTTTCTCTCTCTCCTACTTTATTTTGAAAATTTCAATTCACATCATATTCATTGAAGACGGTGGTCATGGGCGGAGGCGAATTGATGAGGGTGGTGGTGAGTTGTGAGAGGCAATCAGCGGAGATTTGGCTGCTGTCGGTTGAGGGCGACAACGATTGTTTTGTACGCCTATATGGTTGGAGATGTCAGCGGCTATCATCGTGCATCAGCGACAATTTTCTTCAACACTAGTCCTTATTTATGTGACAGCAGGTTCATTTTAGGTGGTGGTTATGAGTTCCCTTTGGATCTAGGTTGGTGGTGCACCTGGTTACCATTGACAGATGGTGTAAATGAGTCAAGCTGACTCACAATCTACTCGTGTTCGACTCGTAAAAAGATCAAAATCGACTCGAATCAAATTCAGTCGAGCTTGAGCTACTCAAGTAGCTCTCGAGTTCGAGTTTATAAATACTCGGCTTGAGAGACTCGCGAGCCTAATCGATCTTGCACAATATTTAATACTTTTCATTAATTTTTTATATATAAATAAAGTTGTCAAACTCGAGTCTAGCCGAGCTTGAATTTTAGACAAAAAAAATAGCTAAAACATATTTAATATTTCATTTTATAAAAATAATAAAATTATCGAATCAAGTCGAGTCGAACTCGAGTTTATTGAGTTCTTAGCCGAGTCGAGCTCGAGCTAAAAAAAATCAAGCTTGATCGAGTTCAAGTCGAGTTTTGAGCTTCGAGTATTGCTGATAGGGGTGTAACTGAGTCGAGTCGAGTAGTGCTGAGCTCAAACTCGACTCGAAAATAATACTCGAAGCTCAAAATTCGACTCGAACTCGATCGATCTTGATTTTTTTAGCTCGAGCTCGACTCGGCTAAGAACTCGATTGTTGGTCCCAAAACGAGTATAATCAGTGTATGGGGGAATACACTGATGTCAGATTTTCCAACTTCAGGAAAATGCTCTTTCGAAACTTAGTCAGGAAGATCCTGAGAGTGCTCATTGAACTGATAGTCTCAGGGACAACAGGGACAAGTCAGTCAGGAACCAAAGAAACTGAGTCTCAAGAAATGTGCTCTCAAAAGCTCAGTAGAGATAACCCACCTATTGACCGCTCAGCAAGCTAGTCAGTTAGATAGCTATCTCAGTAAACTAGAGTTACGTGCGGAAGTAAGCCCTTAAGTTTCTACTCGTTTTATGTCCTGAAAACTGATTTCTTTTTTGCTTAGAAATAGTTGATAAGGCTAGTGCACAAGTTATTGCTTAGGAAAATTGGTTTCTCATGAATTTGTAAAACGATGCTGAATGTTCAGTTTATAATGATGACAGTTTATGATCCTGAACAATAAAGTAAATCAGCACTCAGGGACATTTTTAATGTGGTTCAGAGATAACCAACTCCTACGTCCACGGCCTGATATATTTAACAGGAAGGAATCCTCTCCACTGGGGATTGGTACTAGAGATGTTAATCCAGGCTGGGCTAATAGGGTCGGCCCGTTTAACCCTGAAAAATGCAGGGTTAGGGTCATGCTTTCATAGGCTCGTTTAAATCCGGGCTTTTTTGGCCCAGCCCTCCCGCGGGCTAAACGGGTTAGCCCGCTGGTTAATCGAGCCCGCCCGCTAGCCCGCTTAATTTTTTTATATTTTATATATACATATTAAAAATATAATATACTTATTAGTTATTATTATTATTAATTGAAGTTATCCCCAATTTCTATTTAGGTGTTATATATATATATATATATATATATATATATATATATTAATTTTAAGTATTTATATTTGAACTTTTAAATACCAATGTTTTGAACTTTTAAGTATTTAAGTGTTGACGTTTAAACTTTTGTAATTATGTTAAACTACTTTTGTTAATTTTAATGAAATTATGGACAATGTTTAGGTTCTATTGAATATTAATATTTTGTGACCATTATTTTAGATTATGTGTTAAAATTTAGATTTTTTCTATTTTTGTGACATAGCCCGTTTATGGCCCGTTTAGCCCGAGGACCACTAGGGTTAGGGTTAGGTCTCAAATATTTGAGGACCGTTAAGAATGAACCGGAGAAGGCCCTAACCCGTTTAGCCCGAAGCCCATTAGGGCTGGCCCTATAGGGTTAGGGCTAGCCCGTTTAACATCTCTAATTGGTACTTGTTTTTAGTGTGCCAAGGTGCACGGATAGCCTCATTCCTCTCTAAGGAACTCGACCCCTGGACGTTTTATAAGTCTCAGTCCTTCCCACCAACTTTCCCACAAACTAAGGGGTTTGACTTTTTGGGTTCCAACTAAAGGGTGTGATAATCTTTGCTAACAAAACAAAGCTAAGGATAAGGATTATCACTCTAAGCAAAATACATATATGATTCCTACTACAACACTAGGAAAATTTGAATTGCAGAGTGTTGCTTGAAGTATGCTTTGAGCACTTGGAATCTGGAGATTTTTAATCGCTTGTAAATTTCTCATTAGCCTTGAATGGGTGCAAGGTCATCTGTATTTATAGGGAGATTTGAAAAAAGATCCGTTGGAGGAGATCTTGACAAATCTTCCTATATTAGGTAGGTGCAGGCATACATCGTACTTCCATGCTTAGAATGGAAATTCTCTGATCCATCGCCGGCAGGTTTGAGAAACATTAAATGCAGCGCAGACTACGTACATACGTGTCGCGTCCTCACTGGTTATTTGTTCAAACGGCTAATTCTTGATGCGACTTTATGCTTCCTCGTACATTTAAGACTCTGAGTGTCTCGTTCTTTACTCAAATCAAATATTTGTCTTATTCAGAGCTGCAGACATTCCTTTTGTTCCTCAGGTGTTAACATAAATGCTAACTCCTATTGCTTCAGTAACCTTTTCTATCAAGATCTTATGAGTGTTAGTAAGAGATCACTCACCCTAATTACTCAGGCTACATCCGCCCTCACTGAATGAGTCCTAACCTGAGCATGCTTAGAGTACTCAATAGGAACATCATCAGTGGAATCTTTAGGATGACTTCTCTTCATCTTCAGGACGATCTTCAGGTTCTTCAGGATCAGCTTCAGGTCCGACTTCTTCAGGACGAACTCTGATCTTCAGGATTGAATGCCTTCTTCACTTCAGATCTTCTGGACGTTTCCATCAGTCTTCAGTGCGTTCCCCCTGAACTGAATACATGTGAATAGAAAATCTATTCTAACATGACTATCCCAAATTCTATCATCCTGACCAACTATACTTAGGCAAATCATCAAGGGGTTTTGGGATCTGAATCAAGACACTCAGATTGTATCCCAACATCGACAAACTCGAGCTCGGCTCGACTTAACTCAATAATTTTATTATTTTAATAAAATAAAATATTAAATATATTTTAGCTCTTTTTTGTCTAAAATTTAAGCTCGACTCGAGCTCGACAATTTTATTTATATATAAAAGATTAATGAAAAAATATTAAATATTTTGCAAGCTCGATTAGGCTCGCGAGCCTCTCGAGTCGAGTATTTATAAACTTGAACTCGAGTGCTACTCGAGTAGCTCAAGCTCGACTCGATTTGGTTCGAATCGATTTTGATCTTTTTACAAGTCAAGCATGAGTAGATTGCGAGTCGGCTTGACTCATTTACACCCCTAATTGCTCAGCTCTAGTATTACTTTCGAGTTGAGTTCGAGCTCAGTACCACTTGGTTTGACTCGACTCATTTATACCCCTAAATGAGGCTACATTGCGGACTACGACAGTGTGCACTCGTGATTCAAAGGACGGCGCTGGCGGTGGCATTCTGATCTTCGTAGATGACCGGCAATGCAAAGGGGTACGGCGACCTTGCAGTGGTGATTTCCGACTGCGAGAGAAAAGGGCAAGTCGATTGATAGACTGCGGCTGGTTCTCCAATTAAGAATTGTGGATTTTTTATCTGCTTTTGCGATTGGGGTGGAGGGTGTGTTGGCTTCGACGGCGTGGGGGGAGAGGTCGTTGATTTGGTGGATGATTTGTTGGCTTCGGCAGCAACATTGGAGGATTTGTTAGCTTCGCCGACAATGGCACAACGATGATATCTGCCCGAGGATTACAAGCATTTGCGACGTGAGAATAAACTGGGGGAGACGAAGCGGAACATGCGTCTTTAATCTTGTTAACTAATATGTTTCTGTTGATTTTTTTTATTTGTTTCTTTGAAGGAACAAAAGAATCAACATATCAAATAATTTCTCTGTTTTACAGATTTATATTGTTTTGTCAGTCTATATTTTATATTTTTTTGGGTGAAAATGAAGAAATTGTGTAAATAGTGGTTGTGATTATTTTGTGTGGATTTTGTGCATTTGTGGTGATTATGTTGGATAAGAAGAAATAATATAGTGCAGTACAATAAGAAACACTGAACTGTAGTCTTAAAATATATCAAAGGGTGCAGTACAATAAGAAATAATATAGTGCAATCGCCGGCAATATCACCGAAAATATGGCCGCCGAAAATGTAAGAAACATTGCAGTGCAAGAAGAAATAATATAGTGGAGTCACAAATGGTGCAGTACAATAAGAAACACTGAAGTGCAGTTTTAGAATTGCTGGAAAACATGGTGGCCGAAAATATAGTGGCCGAAAAAATTGTCGGGAAACATGGTCGCTGGAAATATAGTCGCCGAACATATCACCGAAAAGTAATCAATGTTTTGCTTTTAGGTTGATATGTCTTGTCATTTTGTGTCAAAATGACAATTTTATAAATAAAATGTGTTTTTAAAATGTTTTTCACTTCTATGTAATTGTTAAAAATTTGATCACCTATTTGTGTTTCCTCTATGCAAGTCACCCTTTTATTTATATAGGGTAATGTTTGGTTTAAAAGATAAAATTATCTATCCGACGAAAATATGCTTGTTTTGGAGGAATAGATAATTTTATTTTTTAAACCAAACATACTTATGATAAATATGATATTTTATATTTTATATTATAAATTAAATACACATATATACTATAGTAAGTCTCTTGTGCACCGGTTACACCGTGCAACTCAAGTGTATTTTTAAACAGTTACACTATTTATTACTGAAAAGTTACGCAAATTATTACTGAAAAGTTACACTATTAAAGATTCACTTTTCAGTAATAACATGTGTAATTTTTCAATAGTATTTTACGTAATTTTTTAAAAATAAACTTGAATTGCACGCGCTGTGCAATGGATGCATACAAAACTAAGTCTATATACTATTAAAATTTATTTAAGATGGGTGTTCACTAATATATGAAGCTAAGCCTGAAATTGGAAGTATATGTTTTAAATGGGAGAATATAACAGAAATGGTAAGCACTTCTTGTATTGATGAAACGTCTTAGCCATTATGCAGTAGGTTGGGTCTCCAAAGTGTAATCATTGTAGTTTAAGGTAGGCACTTTCATTAAATATACTAATTCCTTTACTTATTTGTTCCATGATCATCCTCGTTGTGTACTTGTGTTATACGATTTTAAAAAGTAAATAGCTTTATTAGTTAAATAGTTGACTTATTCCACTATATTGTTGGAAGGGTAACACTGCTATTTAAATAAATGAGCAACACTTGTGTACAAATTTTTACCGTAGAAATATTAATTTTTGAAAAATTCGCAAATCTAAATCGGGTTGGGTCAGATTTGGACATTTTTTTCCAAAATTCGCGCAACTTGTAGTTCCAGATTTTTTCGCTCCCAGGTATGTTACAATTTAGGCAAAGGCGTGTTACAATTAGGTAAAATCTGTGTTACTAATTCTTAAAAAATTAATTTTTTTGTACTTTTCAAGTAACTATAAAGAAAATATGTATTTCTGCAAGTATAAATATGTGTTACTTAATTTATTTTTTATTCTCTTTGTTGATTTATGTTAATAATATGTTTTTTCACTCCCATGTATGTTACAATTAGGTAAAATATGTGTTACTAATTCTTAAAAAATTAATTTTTTGTACTTTTCAAGTAACTATAAAGAAAATATGTATTTCTGCAAGTATAAATATATGTTACTTAATTTATTTTTTATTCTCTTTGTTGATTTATGTTAATAATATGTTTTTTTGCTCCCAGGTATGTTACAATTTGGGCAAAGGCGTGTTACAATTAGGCAAAATCTGTGTTACTAATTCTTAAAAAAATAATTTTTTATACTTTTCAAGTAACTATAAAGAAAATATGTATATCTGCAAGTATAAATATGTGTTACTTAATTTATTTTTTATTTTCTTTGTTGATTTATGTTAATAATATGGTATTTATGTACTTAACACATCATTTAATACATTATATATGTTATATAAAATATAATATATATTTTTATAAGGATAAATAAATGTTTGTGCATACAGTTACACACATTTACTCTAATTGTAACACACATTTGCAGTAACACACATATACTCTAATTGCAACATACATTTGCAGTAACACACATTTACTATAATGGTAACACACATTTACTCTAGATGTAACACACATTTGTAGTAACACAAATTTACTCCAATTGTAACATAAATTTGCAGTAAACATATTTACTCTAATTATAACACATATTTGTTCCTCAATTTGTGTTATTATATGAGCATATATGTGTTACTATAGGATAAAATATATTTTTATTAAGAATAAATATGTGTTACACATACAATGTAACATATACATGTGTTACATTGCATTAAAAATATTTACTTCTACAAAAATAAATGAATGTGTAGAAAACAACATTTAATCTGGTTGTAACACACGTTTTGCCTTAAAGTAACATGCATTTGCCCCAACTGTAACATACCTGGGAGCGAAAATCACAAGGTAAGTGAATTTTGGAAAAAAATACTCAAATTCGACCCGACCCGGTTTAGACCCGCTAATTTTAAAAAATGGATATTTCTACGGATCTAATTTGTATATAAGTATTTGTCTAAATAAATTATTATTGTTATTTCTTTTATCTCAATTTTATTTTTTCATACTATCATTAATTTATATATATATATATATATATATATATAACTTACATTTTATTTTACTAATAATTACAAATAAAAATATTTTTTTTTACTTAAAATAAAATATATTCATTTATAAAAAAATATTTTATCCAATTATTTATTACAAACCAACTTCACTTAAAAATTTTGAAAAGTAAAACAGAAAAATAAAATTATGATAGAAGAAATATTTTAGTTTTTGTTCTTCTAAATCAAGTTAGATTTACTTAATAAATGTTAATTGGCATATATAAAGAAACAAGGATTAATTACAAAACATGATCACTTTTAATAGCATATTTACCTAATATAACACCAAAAATCTCATGTTGTCATTTTATTTTAAGGAATGTCACTTTTGTAATTATTTTGTGGGGCCTATGTGCAGGAGTGATGTCATCACACATGCACACATTTTTCTCTCACCTTGTTCTCTCCTCACTCTCTCTCTCTCTTCCAATAAATACAAGATGATTTTTTCTTTCTTTTTTTAAATTTAAATTTTCCCTTGTTTTTTTTAAAGTTTGAATTCAAATTTAATTTAATCGATTTCTGGGTTTTAATGAAATGTAGGTCTATGATTCTGCTGGGAAGTATTTGTACTTCGTTGGAGCCTACATATTTCTTTATTATTTTAATGTTTTTAAATTTAAATTTAATTATTTTATTAAAATATATGGCAGCCTATACATAAAGCTTTTTTATTATTCTACATATTTCAAATTCGGTTGACTATTAATTTTATTTGTTTTTATATTTATTTTATTAAGATTACTTTTTTAGAAATAGTTGTTCGTTTACATAGGATATTAAAATTTCAGTTCAATATTATATATTTATTATTATTTTATTATATTTAAATTTTATACTTTTTTATTTTTTAATATTTAATATTATTTTTTCGGAATTTATAATTTTTCTTTTTTACTAATATTAAAATTATATTCATATATTCAATATTTTTTTATATATATGCATTTTTATGTTTCTGCATATCCATTTTTCAATTTTAATATATATTTTTTAATTTTGAATATATATTTTCTTTCGATTCTGAAGATCAATATTATAACTCTGCATATAAAAAACAATGCATATAATACAAAAAAAATCTACATATCAATTACAATGACTTTACAAATTCATTGAACTTTTAATATTACATTAAATAAATTCCACAAAAAAAATTCCCAACAGATTCAATGAACTTTTCATATTACATTAAATGAATTCCCAAAAAACAATTCCCAAAAACAATTCCCAGAATAAAAAAAATCATAACAGCTTCAAGGTTGGGCCTAGAAAATTATAACAGAATAAAAAAAAAATTCCCAAAAAAATCATAACAGAATCAAAAAAAAATTCCCGAGATTCTCCTTTCATTTTCTTAAGTAATGGGCCTAGAAAATTAAAACAAAAACTGGCCCAACTTACTTTTTTTTTTTTTGCGAGAAAGAAAATTTTCAAGGTGAATAATTTTGATGTAATGTAATACAAAAAAACACACACACCGAACTCATCATAATGAATATTCAAGCATGTTCAAATCTCTTTTGAGAATAAATGATTCGAGCTCAAGAATGAGAGCATTCTCTGATAAAATCCAAGCATTTCAAGAAGATAAAACAACAAAATTCACCTTTCCCCCCTATCGAATTTCTCAGCAATAACTACCTCAAGCCAGAACCCAGAAGAATTTGTTGAAGTTTAATTGGAATTCAGTGAAAAACCTAGATCGAAAATCCAATTTAAAAAATGGAGCGGTTCGGATGGGCTGAGCTACGGCGGCGAAACAGAGGGAGTTCGGCGGCTTCCATGGCAGAAATTCGGCGGCTTCGAAACCTTCACTGCCTCTACTCCTCGCAGATCTGCCACCTCCGTGAACTCGCCAGAAACGCGGCGCTCAATTCCGTCCATTTCCACGCCCGGAAATGCGTTCGCTTGCGGCGGAGCGCTGATCGGAAGAGAGAGAGACTGTGGGGTGGGAGGAGAGGGGTGATTTGATTTTTGAAATATCCTGGGGTGGGTGACGATTTTAATTTCTCAGATTTAATGGCGAGGAGAGAGAGAATTTGGGTTTCAAAATTTTTTGAATCTGATAATGTGGGTGGGGTTTTTATTGAGAGAGAGAGAGAGAGAGAGATGGATTTTCAACGTGGTTTTGTCAGATTTATGTTTGAGTGGGGTCCATTTGTGACCCTCTAGAAAAGTTGGGGTTTTTGGTGGTCCACTATGAAATAATATTATCTTAAATGATCTTATATGATAATTACCCAAGAAACAACATGAAATAATATGAGATGTAAATGTTACTCCCTCCGTCCCGCTATAAGTTGCTCGTTGCTTTTGGGCATACAAATTAAGGTAAAAGTGAAAAGGTATAAGTGATGTGATGAAAAAAGTAAAAAAATACTGATGTGATGGAAAAAGTGAAAAGGTATAAATGATGTGATGGAAAAAAGTGAAAAAGTAATGAAAATAGTATAAAAAATATTGAAAATAATAATAAAGAAATAAATAGTAGTTTCCAAAAAAGGTAAAAAATCAATGAACAACATATAGTGGAACGGACGAAAATTACAATATGAGCAACTTATAGTGGGACGGAGGGAGTATTTATTTCTGAAAACAAGTTTGAGATTTTATATGGTGTTTACGTGGAGAATTCTCCTTTGTCTATTTAAAGGAGTGCATCAATATTATTTCATTTCAAATTTTCACTTCACTGATAAATTTGTCAATATTTTTTAATGTATGCCTTTAATTTCATTAATATGGTAAAATTTAATCTGTGTCATTAATTTAATATATTATGAGACTGAGAGAATACATCTCTTAACTGTGTATTATGCAGGTTCTATGCTAGTACGATAATATTGGGAGAACATTAATGTAAAAAATAATATTATTTTTTTATTATTTATGAAAATGTCAATTTAAATAATAAAAAACTTTTTTTTTTAATAAATAGCAATTAAATATGGTTCGGAGGAGTATGTATATTGACAGAACGCGGAGTGAATCGATATGAAACTGAAAAGGCGGATGCTTATTAAAGAAACACAAATCTGTATTAACAAAATGATACTAAAATAAGAAAAAGGAAAAGAATGGAAGATGCACTTTTATAATCCAACACCATTTGTACAAAATCTATGTTTTATGATTATATCCAAAGCTGCCTACTTTCCACAAATATCCTTCATGGAAAACCACCCATACATTCATGCAAATGCAAAATTGAAAGGAAAATTCATTCAACTCAATTTTCAATTTAAGAGTTCTGAAACCCTCACTGCAAATTTGGAAAAAAAAAAAATTAAAGAAAAAAAATCATATAGAAGATTAAACCTTACCAATATATTCCAACTCCTTTTCATCTATAGTGCTCACTCTAAAATTAACATGATTGTACTCTTCTAACTTCCTTTACCACCATATATATGTATGAGTCCAACCTTACCACAAAGTTCATATAAGAACAATGACGAGCTTTGCAAGCATCGAATAAATCACATGTACTCCGTAGGGGGTCCTCTAGCAATTGGCGTGGCACTTCTCGAAGCCCTTTCCAGTTTTGCATAGTCCACAAAAACTACGCGCCCGTTCAGTTTCTGAAGCAGGAAATAGTTAATTGGGTTAAGATTTAGGCACCTAAACTGAAAACAGAAAATAAATTAAAAAGATCAAAACAGGACACCTTTCCATCCATTTCAGCTATAGCTTTATCAGCTTCATCTTCAGATGCATAAGTCACAAATCCAAATCCCTTCGATTTGTCTGATACTCGATCCATCACAACTTTAGCTGCCAAAACGTGTGCAATCAAAGCATGAGCAATTCACTAAGGGAAAATGGCAACACTAAGTATCATAGGTACCTTCAATAACTTGACCATATTGAGAAAATGCCTCAGACAATCCCTGTTCGGTTGTGTAATATGAAAGGCCTGAAATAGAAGTCATTTTCATAGAAAGGTAAATATATCAATGCAAAAGTGAATGTATTTCAACCAACAGTGCCTCAAAATGCATAGTCCTAATAATGCATAACATCCTTGGTCCCATCACCACTCATTTTCCACGGGCAACTACAGAAAGACCCATATGAATTTGTTTTTTCCTACAGACCATATTATTCTTTTATTCCAACTACTATTTTCTTTATCACTTTTTACACCTTAAGTTCTCACTTTTGCAAGTTCCAGTAAAATACAGTAACTGTTACAAAATCATTCAATCAATAAAATTAAAATCAACAATAATATAATAATACATCACACACTCTTACGTATTGATTTGACATAAATTTAAATCATACTCTGTTTAAATCTCAAAACAAACACACACTATTACTATTTATCAAGATTTTGATATCCACCTGATCTTAAAATCCTCTGAACTCCAAACAAAAAAATACCCTAAAAATTTAGTAGAGCAAACTCTGAAAATTCCCGATCCTGATCCTCACTGCAGAATAGACAAAGTAGAAATAGGATGCAGATAAAAAAGATAAAGCAATCAAAAACTTAAGTATGAAGAATGGTGCTAGTCTATCTAATGCCTCAGAAAGAGAAAACTTTTATTTAGCAAGCACAACTGATTTAAGTGAACTGTAAATTTGTTTTTATCAGTAACAAAATACCAGAAAGGCTGTTGACTTCTGGACTTTTGATCTGAAAACCTATTTGCTGGTGAGTAAAAAAGCTGAAATACGTTTAGCTGGTTGATGACTTGAAATAAGTTTGGTGTAGAAGTAGTTTTTTTTGTTTTTTTAAACCTAGAAGCAAGGTAGAAACTCATATTACAATCAGTTTTCACTTTCAAGATAGGAACTTGATATGCTTGAAGTCCAACTCATTCTGAACTATCCAATTCAAAGCTCAAGAACTAAGACATTAGTTGATAACTTGAAATCGCTCTGTGAGTATTTTAAGTAATTCAACACTTTCTGCTATTATAAAGGCATCCAAGTGATAGAACACCACCAAACAAGAAAAAGACAAGGAAAGAACCAAAAGCCTAATAAGTTATTAAATTGTTAAACTACTCTAAACTCTTCCATGTAACACAAGCCTACAAGTTGAGTCAAAATAGAGAAAACATATGTCCCGAGATTAATGTAAAAGATGGTAGAGCAGAATTTAGTTAATTTGTAGCAAGAAGGCCAACCCCCCCTTCATAGAAACATAAGCGAAAGGTGTTAGAGAGCAAGCAATGAACAAATCTTTCCTCTAATGGGAATGGCCAAATTACTGCTAATTAATCAGATAGGAACACGAATAAACAGTAAAATATATCAACTTCACAATCATTCCCCTCTACTAAAACATACCCTCAGGAGACTGTTTTTAACCATCAGCTACACGATTCAATTTTCAATAAACCCTTGGTAAACCCCAAGAAGGGAAAGTTGTTCAGAATCACAAAGCAAAGTATTACTGAATCATTAAACAGGAAAGGAATAAACTCATAAAAATTAATCGAATAATGCCGCGGATACCTACCTCCAACAAAGAGCTTGGAAGCTATGCCTCTGCAAGAAATAAGAAGCGCTGGAAGCACCGGCGACGATAAGAGATTAGATAAATTGGGTTTTCGGAGATGAGAGGAAAACGTGAAGCAGCTTTTTGACAGGGCGGCCATGGCTTCAGACTTTCATCTCGGAATCAATTGTGGAAACTATATACTCCCTCCGTATCTGCGGTAACAAACTGTTTAAGGAAAATATATTTTTTAAATAAAGCAGTGGTGTATGAATAAATGTATGGTGTGAGTGGGCACATAAATTGATGTTTCTATAGTGTGCAAATTAATTTGTGACAATTCAAAATAAAAAATGTGCAAATTGATCTGGGACGGAGGGAGTATTATTTAGGGTATGACTATATATACTCCAATTCCTAAACATATTCTATTTAAAATAAAAAATTTAATTTTATAGATATTGGTACGGTTATATAGCCATATATGTGATTTGAAGGCAACATTTTTTATTCAATCAAATTTAATTTTAAATTTTGGGTGCATCAGTGTATCCAAAACACACTTTTTTTTTTAATAATTTTAAATATTTAATATCCATCACGATTGTGAAATAAAAGATTTAGTCAAAAGAAAAAAAGGTATTATAATAAACTATGGAGTAATGTTTAGTAAATTTGATTAAGTTTTTATTTTAAATTGAGTATATTCAGTGATTGGAATATGTTTAGAGAAATTTGGGATATATATAGTTCCATCCATATATTTATTTATTTTTAAATAAATGCCCATTAATTAAATTAGAAATGTGTTCACAAACTAACATAGCCAAAATTTGCGTGAAACTTGTTTAACCGCCTTGGTTTTTGTTTTTTTTTTAATTTTCATTAATTAATTTTAAGATTTTCTTTAAGATATATTTTTATTAAAAACCTTAATCTCTTGATGATGCTAGTCTCTTCCATTGTCATACTTTCCCGTTCCCTATTTACTGACAAAACTATATCTATTTTATGTGTGTTAAGCATAAAAGCTATGCTGAGTTTGGATACTGAGTATTAAATACTGATCCTGAAACAAGGCCCTGAACCTGAGAGAAAATGAGTCTGAGTAAGGGCGAAGATGATAGTGAGTCTGAGTGCTCTGATCCTGACACTCATCCTGAGTGTTCAGATCATTGAAGGAACTTGTCCTGAAGACTCAGTAACCTGAAGGCATAATTATGAGATTATCATCCTGAGTCAGGCATCTCCTGAGTAAAGTCAGGCATCCTGACAGGCATATCCTGAGCTGAAAATGACCAATCTCCTGAGTCAATCAAGCTGAAGGTTTCAAGCTGACATTAAGGCAGTTATTTTGACAGCTGGCGGAGCAATCCTATTGGATGCTGGAACAGTTATTTCAGGCGGTTGTAATCATACAAGCTCGTTGATTGGTTATGGATTTAGAGGGCAGTTAGGATCTGGGCATCTATATATACGTATTCATACCTGGAGAATATCACTCATCACTTAGAGAGACTAGAGTAAGAAAGCTTGTATTCTGTAAAACATTATCCATTTTATTAGTGAAGTGAGAAAACCCCACCCGTGGACGTAGATCAATTTGATCGAACCACGTAAATTCTCTGTTCTCTGATTTCTTAATTTCTGCATTTTGTGTTCATCGAAGTTCTTCAAGGTCTGATAATCGAAAGTCTTATTGAGGTCGATTATTCCGATTAAATTCACAACAATTGGCGCCGTCTGTGGGAAGAAGGAAGAATCGACTGGATCGATCATCAACCATGCCATCTACCAAGTTGGATTTTGAGAAATTCACCGGAGCAAACGACTTTGGTTTGTGGAAGATCAAGATGAAGGCTCTCTTGACTCATCATGGGTTATCAAATGCCCAGAAGCCTGAAGATCAATGGCCTCCTTCTTCGTCAGAAAATCCAGGTAAGAAACAAGAAATATTGGAAGGCACATAGCACAATCATTTTGTGCTTGGGGGATAAACCTCTGAGGGAGGTGTGCAAAGAGAAGACAGCTATTGATGTTTGGAGTAAGATGGAAAAGGTGTATCAGACCAAGTCTGTCACCAACAAGTTGTTCATGAAGCAGAAACTGATTTCCTTCAGGATGAATGAAGAGAAGGAGTTGATTGAACAACTTGAGGAATTTAACAAGGCTGCTGATGATCTTGAGAACCTGGGAGTGGAATTTGATGATAATGATAAGGCTTTGATGCTCCTGAATTCTTTGCCTAAATCCTTTGAGAATTTCAAGGATACCTTACTATTTCGGAGGCGGGATAAATTGTCCTTTGATGATATTCTGGGTGCACTGAAAACAAAGTCTCTTCAGCTACAAGCTGATAAGAAAAATTCAGTTCAGGCTGAAGGCTTATTGGGAGAAATCCTAGCAGTCTCTGCCTTGGAGGCGAGCTGCGCTCTAGTCTACTAGTTCGCTCGATTAAAGGCATAGTTGCGTGCCGCCCGTGGTCCTGAAGCTAGATATTGGGTTTAAAGGAATTGATTGTACTACTCATACCAACAAGGTGCATCTTCTTTTCTGGTGCCCATTGTGAAAGAACTTTAAAGTTAAGCGTGCTTGGCTTGGAGCAATTTCATGATGGGTGACCCCCTGGGAAGTTCTCAGGGTGTGTGCGAGTGAGGACATAAGCACACTAGAAAAGTCACGTGTTGGTTTGCGAGGATAGTACATCAGTTCTACTCAGCGCTACCGATCCTACAATTGGTATCAGAGCACAGGTCACGAGTTCGATCCCCAGTGGAGGCATCTGTTGCAGATGAGTTACCTGGCAGATATTGGGGGGGGATTGTTGGGCGAATTAGGCAAAGTGCGCCGAGTCCAACAGTCTGCCTAGCCGAGTCGGGCGGAGGCAGGTGCGCAGGAATTGATTGTACTACTCATACCAACAAGGTGCATCTTCTTTTCTGGTGCCAATTGTGAAAGAACTCTAAAGTTAAGTGTGCTTGGTTTGGAGCAATTTCATGATGGGTGACCCCCTGGGAAGTTCTCAGGGTGCGTGCGAGTGAGGACATAAGCACGCTAGAAAAGACTCGTGTTGGTTTGCGAGGATAGTACATCAGTTCTACTCAACGCAGCCGATCCTACAAGGCTTGAACGTCAAATTCAAGAAGGGCAAGAAAGACTTTCAGAACAAGAAGCAGAATAACACAAAGGGGTCAAAATCTGGTGATTTTGTTGAGAGGAGGAAATGTTTTCCTTGCCACAAAACTGGTCATCTCAAGAAAAATTGTCCTGACAGAAATAGGAATCAGGGAGAAGAACAAAAGGCTGATATAACTGTTGCTGCTGAAGAAGGATATGACAGTGCTGAGGTGTTGACGGTTACTAACCTGAAACTGAATGATGAATGGGTACTAGATTCAGGATGTTCATTCCATATGTGCCCGGATGAAAAATTATTCAGGGAGTTGAGGAGGTTTGATGGAGGCTCAGTTGTGTTGGGCAACAATCAGACATGCAAGCTGAAGGGGAGTGGTTCTGTCAGGATGAAGCTGCATGATGGAGTAGAAAGGATATTCTCAAATGTGAGGCTGGTGCCAGAACTGAAGAGAAATCTGATTTCCCTGGGTTCACTGAATCAACTGGGTTATGAATTCAACACTGAGAATGGTTACATCCTGATAAGCAAAGACAAGAAGGTATACGTGAAAGGCAAGAAAATCAATGGTTTGTATATCCTGATTGGAAGCACTTCTACTGGGTCAGCAAACAATGTTATGGACAACACTGAGGCTATGATATGGCATAAAAGATTAGGCCATATTGGAGAAAGGGGACTCCAAGAACTGATAAAGCAGAAGGTATTTGGAGATGGAAAGACACTGAAAATGGAATTCTGTGTCCTGGGGAAATCCAAGAAAATTCCATTTCCAAAGGGTAAGAAAACTACTGATTCACCTCTGGATTATGTTCATTCTGATATCTGGGGACTAGCTAAGGTGGAGACTCATGGAGGTGGAAGATACTTCATTACAATCATTGATGACTTCAGCAGGAAAGTATGGGTGTTCATACTGAAGCAGAAGAGTGAGGCCTTAGCAAAATTCAGAGATTGGGTCAGTGAACAAGAAAATAAGAGAGGAAGATCCATTAAACATCTCAGGACAGATAATGGATTGGAGTATGTATCAGAGGAGTTCAATAATTTCTGCAAAGAAAAGGGAATAACTAGACACAGGACAGTTCCTGCAAATCCTCAGCAGAATGGACTTGCTGAGAGAATGAATAGGACAATCCTGGAAAAGGTCTGGAGCATGCTATCAGATGCAAAGCTACCAAAGATATTTTGGGGTGAGGCAGTCAATACAGCTTGTTATCTCATTAACAAGTCACCATCCTCAGCAATTGAGTTCAGGACACCTGATGAGGTGTGGTACGGAAGGATCTCAGATTACAACAACCTGAAGGTATTTGGTTGCTCAGCTTTTGCCCACATCAGGCAGGACAAGCTGGAACCTAGAGCACTGAGATGTATCTTTATTGGTTATCCTAAGGGAATAAAAGGATACAAGTTATGGTGTCTGGAACCTGGTCACAAAAGGTGTATCGTCAGTAGAGATGTGACTTTTAATGAGAAAGTCATGGGATACAATCAGCCCATAAGCACTCAGGACTCAGATGGAATTCTTTCAGAAGAAGCTTTTCAGGTTGTGGTGGAGACTCCTGACAAGAACTCAGGACAAGCAGGCACTGAGTCAGATGAAAACTCAGGAAGACATCATGAGGAATCTGAGGAAAGTGATACTGACCATTCAATTTCAGATACTAAAGGCCAAGATCTCAGGAATTATAGTCTAGCAAGAGACAGACACAGGAGAAGCATACACCCTCCGACTAGATTCGGTCAGGCTGACATGGTATCCTATGCCGTGATAACTGCTGAAGAAATGGAGCATCAGGAACCACAAAGCTATGCTGAAGCTGTGTCAGGCAAAGACAAGGAGAGATGGATATTGGCTATGACTGAGGAACTTCAGTCATTAGAAAAGAACAACACTTGGACTTTAGTGAACAAAGTTCAGGGACAGAAGGTAGTCAGTTCCAAGTGGATCTTCAAGAAGAAATCTGAAATGGGGTCAGGAGGAAAAGAGAAGCTGAGATACAAGGCAAGACTGGTGGCCAGAGGATTCACTCAGAGAGAGGGGATAAATTTCAATGAGATATTCTCACCTGTTGTGAAACATTGCTCAATACGAATTTTATTGTCAAAGGTTGTTCAGGAGGATCTAGAGCTTCAGTAGTTAGATGTCAAGACAGCCTTCTTACATGGAGATCTGGAAGACATTATACACATGCAACAACCTAAAGGTTTTATCCTACCAAGAAATCAGGAGAATGTGTGTTTACTGAAGAAGTCGTTGTATGGACTGAAATGGTACAAGAAATTTGATAGCTTCATCATCTCCATAAGCTTTACTAGGTGCAGGTATGATAGTTGTGTCTATTTTGAGAAACAAGGAAAGGAAGTACTCACATATCTACTGCTCTACGTGGATGACATGTTGGTTGCAAGTAAGAGTCCTGAAAGAATTCAGAAGTTAAAGGCAAAACTCAGTAACACTTTTGACATGAAGGATTTGGGCAGTGCGAAGAGGATACTGGGCATGGAAATTATCAGAGATAAGGACAAAGAGAGTTTGTTCTTAACTCAGAAGGTCAGGAGGTTTAACATGCATGAATCTAGAATTGTATCTACTCCCCTTGGTTAACAATTCAAACTGACATCAGATCAGTGTCCGAAGTCAGAAGAAGAGAAGGCACAAATGAGTAAAATTCCTTACTCAAATGGAATTGGTAGCATAATGTATGCTATGGTGTGCAGTAGGCCAGATTTAGCACATTCAGTCAGTGTGGTCAGTAGGTTTATGGCAAATCCGGGAAAGACACACTGGGAAGCCTTTAAGTGGGTTATGAGATACTTAAAATGTACTGAGAATCTGGGGTTATTCTTTGAGAAGACTAAGGACGTAGCACAACCTCTTCAGTGATATGTGGATTCAGATTACGCTGGAAACACTGACATAAGGAAATCCTTAACCGGATATGTGTTCACATTATATGGTACAACAATCCGTTGGAGAGCAGTACTCCAGTCAGTAGTGGCTCTCTCAACTACTGAGGCTGAATATATTGCAATGACTGAAGCAGTTAAGGAAGTGATGTGGCTCAAGGGTATGATTAAAGAATTTGGAATAAGGCAAAAGGAAGTTGCAGTTCAGTGTGACAATCAGAGCACAATTCATTTGGTTAAACATCAGGTCTTTTATGAAAGGTCTAAGCATATTGATGTAAGACTTCATTTTGTGAGAGATGTGGTGGAAAAGAAAGTGATTTCAGTGCAGAAGGTTTCTACTGAGGACAATGCTGCGGATATGCTGACTAAGGTCTTACCCATTTCCAAGTTCAGATACTGTTTGGAGCTGATCAAGTTACGGTCATGGGATGTACTATGAGTTAGGTCCTGAGGTGGAGTGTGGAATGGGGAAACTCACTTACTTTGAGGTGGAGAATTGTTAAGTGTAAAAGCTATGCTGAGTTTGGATACTGAGTATTAAATCCTGATCCTGAGACAAGGCCCTGAACCTGAGAGAAAATGAGTCTGAGTAAGGGCGAAGGAGATACTGAGTCTGAGTGCTCTGATCCTGACACTCATCCTGAGTGTTCAGATCAGTGAAGGCACTTGTCCTGAAGACTCAGTAACCTGAAGGCATAATCATGAGATTATCATCCTGAGTCAGGCATCTCCTGAGTAAAGTCAGGCATCCTGACAGGCATATCCTGAGCTGAAAATGACCAATCTCCTGAGTCAATCAAGCTGACATTAAGGCGGTTATTTTGACAGCTGGCGGAGCAATCCTATTGGATGCTGGAATAGTTATTTCAGGCGGTTGTAACCATACAAACTCGTTGATTGGTTATGGATTTAGAGGGATATCATACCTGGAGAATATCTATATATACGTATTCATACCTGGAGAATATCACTCATCACTTAGAGAGATTAGAGTAAGAAAGCTTGTATTCTGTAAAACATTATCTATTTTATTAGTGAAGTGAGAAAACTCCACCCGTGGACGTAGATCAATTTGATCGAACCACGTAAATTCTCTGTTTTCTGGTTTCTTAATTTCTGCATTTTGTGTTCATCGAAGTTCTTCAAGGTCTGATAATCGAAAGTCTTATTAAGGTCGATTATTCCGATTAAATTCACAAGAAGTTGCAACTTCAACCGCACAGTTTTGTTAGACCAAATGTTTAATTTCAACAGTGTGATGCCCAAATCATTCACTTGTCTATCTCTTTCTCTCCTTCCTTGGTGACTCACAAAAAGGGCATATATATAATTAAGCTTACAAATAGTTGTAAAAAACTTAAAAACTGTCCAAATGAAAAGTGAAGAAACAGAGTAGTAATTAGCTAGCATTAAAATGAATAGAAAATTTACAGATATTAAGAATCAATTAATGGATGAGGACACATTAATTAATATATAATTAGATAAAGAGATGTGTCAGCGGGCAAGAGCGGATAGGAGGAGGAGGAAGAGGAGGAGCGCCACCGCAAGGAAGGAGGCGACGACCGCTCCGGTGATCCTGTGGCAAAAGCGAGTGAAGTGGTGGCATATGGTCAGCCAATTGGCGGAGGAGTTGCCGTTGTGAGCCAGGTAGAGTATGGCCGCCGATGAAGACGCCGCTGAATTAGCCAACGCCGCACTTAGCTGCTTAATTGCATATGTATCACTGGTATATGTTAGTTAATTGAATTATATATATATATATATATATATATATATGTAAGAATAATACTCCAGTAATTAATAATTGAAGAAACGTCAGATAGTATTATAATTAGGTTAGCTTACGTACGGTGTCGCAGAGAAATAAGAGAAGCTGGGTTGGGCCTAGAACTATTGCGAATGGGAGTGATAGAACAAGGTAGCCTGTAACTATTGACATTGCTATAACAAAATATCTGCAAGTACCAAATTAATTAATACATACATAATGAATTAGTCTTGTTAATTATATATAATTAATTTGTTTAATTTGTTGATACTGAGAGATATATATATATCATCGAAGAGATGTACGTGAAGGCGGGGAAGTCATCATAGTTGGCCTGGAACTGGAAGAACTGTGTGAAGAAGGGTAAAGTTTGTTGGCTGGTTGCCATGGTGATGGTGGCCGCAAATGAGGCAGCGGCGGCGCTTGCACGGAGGATCACGTCCACTCCACGTTTCCCAACCTTTTCTTGTGCATCAATGCTGCTTCTCGCCTCCATATATATATCATCAACAATTAATTAATTAATGTTGAAGTAGCTAGCTAGCACTGATCATATATAAGATTCATTTCTTGAAATTAATTGGAATGCATGCTTATATAAGATAGGAGGAGGAAATCCTACAAGATGGTATTAATTGGTACCTAGCTTATTATTATTATTATTAAGGTGAACAAGTTGCCATCTCTTAATGGAGCTAGCTAGCTAGCAAGAATATATAGTTGGTGTTGGTCTTCACCTATTAAATTTCTATTTCTATAATTACTACTCATTCCATTCAAATTTTATTTTTAGAAGTTTCAATTCTTTTTTAAATTTTATTATTTACTAATATATTTATTTTATTTTGATTCGTGTGACATTTGAGAAAATTAAGTTTGAAATAAGAGGGAGTATAACTTTTGTTTTGAAGAAAGTCATGAATTCAATATATGAATATTCTTTTAGATGTAAGCAAAGGAGAAATTAAATGTAAATGGATGGAAGAGTCAACTTAATTAATGAAGAGGTTCCCCTGCTCCACTGAATTATATTATATATATATATATATAAAGCGTACCAATCACCATTCTTCGTTCCTAATTTTTGTTTATTAATAATTTGCCCTTAACGCTTTTCCTTTTTCATTTCAATATTCAATACATTTTTCGATATTTTGCTATAAATACATTATTATGATTACGAATTCATGTATGTCAAATTGTCATGTCATGTGTATATTTTGATTCTATATATTATATAGTATTATCGCACAATTCCATACAATAACATCCATCATACTTTACTGAAATACACAAACAATTTTCTTGATCAAAATGCTATGAAATAAGCACAAAAAGCTTTGAAGCTCAATTTCTAGCTGACTATCTTTTTTTCTTTTTTTCAGATAATCTACTTTCTAACTATATACAGAGATTATGAGAGATGCTCCTATGCCTACCACCAACTATCTTTTTAATTATTATGCTGAGTTTTATCCTGATCACCGTAAATTCTAAAGTATATTCTTTCTATTTTTTAACAAAAATAAAATTAGATAGAAGAGACCATCCACAATGGCTGGTGGTTCTATCCAACAATAAGGACTATCAACATCTCTAGAAGTCCTAGCAAAAGCATGTGTCATTTTGTTTCCCTACAAATCCACTTAATAAAATATTGAGATTCTCCCTCGAGCAATTTTTTACACTCTCAAATGAAGTCTCCAAACAAAGTTGAGTCAGCTGAACCATTTTTTATCGCATCCACCACTCTTTTAGAATCAGTTTCCAATTGAACTTTGTGTAACCCCAAATTCCTTGCCCATCTCATCGCCTCCAAGATTCCCCACGTCTCAGCCACATCACAATTCAAAAGTCCTACTCTCGTCATCGTTCTGCAAAGTAAAAATTCTCCAAAATCATCAAACATAATCATACCCACTCCTGTTTGTAGTGAGTCCACAAAGAGGTCAGCATCAACATTAATTTTCACAAATCCTTCTTCCGGTGCATGCCAACGTTTGCAACCCCTATAACGATTCACCTTCTCCGGCTTGACTCTCACCCCTTTCCACTCCTCCATGAACATAAGTGCATTGTTAACCACTTGTGCAGGCGAAGTTCTCACATCATTCCACACCACTTCGTTCCTACTCCGCCAAATAGCCCACACAATACCCATGATACGCTCTACATCTCTATGATCAAACACTCGGGGAATTTTCATAAATAACTTAATAAGACTTTCCACTTCTAGACATAGTGCATCAATTCTTTCCCATAGATACCCAGCATCCCAACAGCCCTTTGCAAAAGAGCAATCAACAAATAAGTGCCATGTTGTTTCATTCATTTCCAGACAAAGAGGGCACAAAGAGTCCATACCTGGATACCATTTACTCAATTTTGCTCTAACAGCCACCCAACAGACACAACCTCTAATATAAATGTTTAATTCGAGGTGGTATTTTAAGTTTCCATAAATATTTCCAAGGCATATCCTGAAAATCCCAATTATCATGTATAACTCTCATAGCAAGATGATATGCTGATTTTACCGTATAAACTCCATTATTAGAGAAATGCCAAATCAATTTATCCTCAGAACCAGTCGGACTCGGAGTTGTTTTCATAATCCTCTCCTTATCATTTGGTGAGAAAACCTCTTGAATCAAAGTTTGATCCCATTCTCTTGTGCCTGGAACATAGAAATCGCTAATAATCATATCATCAAAGGTTGGAACAGGATCCGTTTCTATATAAAACGATCTATCATTATCAAGCCACGGGTCACCCCACACGCAGTCTCTATCTCCACTTGCCACCTTCCATCTCATCCTACGTTTCACAAGATCCATGGTCGTATGAATTCCCTTCCAAGTATAACTTGGGTTATTTCCCAATCGTGCATTGAAAAAATCACCGCTTGGAAAATATCGAGCTTTGAGAACTCTACTAACCAAAGCTTCTGATTTCGAGTGAATGCGCCACACAAGTTTTCCCAACATAGCAATATTAAAAATATGAAGGTTTCGGAAGCCCATCCCTCCATCATTTTTATGCTTGCAAAGTGATTCACAAGTTTCCCATTTCACACCTTTTTCGGATCCGAACCATGGCCCCACCAAAGGAATTCATCATTCTATGTAGCTCATCTAACAGTGTTGTTGGTAGCAAGAATGTACTCATACAATGGGCTGGAATGGCTTGAGCAGCAGCTTTTAATAAAATCTCCTTGCATGCTTTGAAAATTTTCTTCCCTCTCCATATTTGCAATCTCTTCCACAATCGATCTCTAATATACCAAAATATCTCAACTTTCCTGCGTCAAATAAGTGATGGCAACCCAAGATATTTACATGTATTCAAAGGCTGAGAAATCGACAAAATATTCTGGAGTTCCTCTTTCAAGTGTGGAGTCACATTCGAGCTAAAAAGAATATCAAATTTATCAAAATTTATTGCTTGTCCCGAGGCTTTCTCATAAAGGTTCAACACATTTTTCAGTGCCCCACACTCTGCTGCACTAGCTCGATAAAAAAGTAGTGAATCATCCGCAGATAAAAAGTAAGATATTGAAGGCGCCCTTCTATTGATCTTACTCCCATGTATAGAACCTCTTCTATTTTTCATTCGCAAAAGACTTGAGAGTCCTTCCGCACACAGAATGAAAAGATAAGGCGAAAGGGGGTCTCCTTGTCGCAACCCCCAACCAGGTTTAATAGGACCCACCAACTCATCATTGACTAGGAAATAATAAGAAACTGTTTGAATACAAAGCCTCATCCATCGCAACCAGACATCACTAAAACCAGTTTTCTTAAAATACCATCCATAAAACCCCAATCAACCCTATCATAGGCCTTACTAATGTCAATTTTAATAGCAACATCTCCATGCTTCCCTTTCCTATTTCCATTCATGGCATGCAAAGTTTCGAATGTTATCAAAACATTATCTTGAATTGACTTACCCGATTGAAAAGCTGACTGTGATTCATCAATCAAACGAGGGAGAACCAATTTGAGTTTATTACCCAACACCTTGGACAAAAACTTATATATCACATTACATAAAGAAATAGGGCGAAGATCACGAACCGTCTTGGGGTGTTCGCATTTTGGTATAAGAACCACAATAGTACTATTAAGTTCAATACGAAAAACACCTGATTCCAACCAATGAATGCTGGCTTCCACAATAGTCGGACCAATCTTTCCCCAAAACCGCTTATAATAGCCCGAATTGAAACCATCAGGCCCTGGAGCTTTGTCCTTGTGCATCTGAGAGACTGTTAACTTAAACTCCTCCGATTCAAAAGGACGTGTTAAAAATTGATTGTCCTCCAAAGAAATACCCGAGTGGACAGCTGTGAGAACTTTATCGATATCCTGGATGTTGTCTGATGCCTTGAACAGGTTGACAAAATATCTCTGAAAAATATCATTCATTTCAGGTTGAGAAGTCACCCATTTATCATCATCTTGTTGACCCTGAATTCGATTAGCTTTCCTACGTGCAGATGTTGTTTGGTGAAAAAATCTAGTATTAAGATCTCCTCCTTTTAACCAAAATATGTTTGCCCTCTGCTTCCAATGCTTTTCTTCTACAACCAGCAAGTTAGCCAGTTCTTTTTTAGCATCCATCGCTGATCATTATTAACTCCATTGTTTACCCTCCTCAACCTCTCAATCTTGTTCTCAAGATCTCTCCTATTTCGTGCATTCGCGCGGGCAATGTGCCTTCCCCAATCCTCTAAGACCCCGAATGTAGCTTTCAACCTCTGAAGAACGGAAAGATCCTAGAAACCATCCCAGCTTCTAACCAGTACATTCTTGAGATCTGGCTCATCTAGCCATTTATTCTCAAATTTGAATTTTCAAAATTTAGGTACCCTGATTACAAACACTGTCTCCAGAAGAATAGGATTATGATTCGAAATCGGTGCCACTAAATTTCTGAGTTGAGTTATTGGAAATTAGTCATGCCATCTAGACTTACCCATCGCCCTATCCAACTGTTCTTCCAACAAATTAGTAGCCCCCCTTCCTTTGCTCCAAGTGAACGCATACCCTATGAGGTCAACATCTACAAGATTGCAGTCTAGAACAGTTTTTCTAAAACCCCTATACATCTATCCAGGGTGCTCATTACCTCCTCTTTTCTCCGTCTCAGATAGTAAATCATTGAAGTCACCCATACACATCCATGGTAAGGCATTTACACTGGGAAATAGTCGAAGGAGATTCCATGACAACCTCCTACGAGTAGACTCCGGATAACCGTAGAAACCCGTGAACCTCCACTGCCCAGTAGATTCATTAATAGTTATATCAATGTGATTTTGTGAATAACTATTAATACTGCACTTAGAGGAATTATTCCAGAACAAACAAAGTCCACCACTCCTTCCTACACAGTTAACCGAAAACACACAATCATAACATAAACAAACTTTTATTTCATCAATTCTAGTCGAACAAGAAATAGTTTCGCTAAAAAAAAGTACATCAGGCTTATGAGTGCGAACAAAGTCGCGAAGAAAGGGAATTGCAGTTGGCTGACCCAACCCCCTCCAATTCCAACTTAAACAAATCATTGATATCGGTCGGCCCGTTGACCGGGACCAGCCGTTAAAAAATGGTTATGTTCATCAATGGTGTTCTCCTTCTCCTCCTCCATTTCATATTCAGTTTCATTAGCCATGGGTGCTTTGTCCTTCTCAATGGTGGTAATCCTCATTATAGCAGCATGCATGCTCTAGATCCTCTTCCTCTTTCAAGGGTCGAAGCTTTCATTTTCAACTAGAATTAATCCTCTAGATCTTTCCAAAAAAATTGGGTTATCCGTCATCCCATCAAATGCATGAGGTTTTGAACTTACCACAATCAATGGATTAGCTTCACGTTCCCCGAATTTCTCATCTATATCGTGATCTTCACCATGGACGGAGTTGTTATCTCCACTTGCAAATTTCCGATCATCGTTCTTGTCTTTTCTTAACCACCGGTCTCCCGCCATCGATCTTGCCTTCCACTCCGTAACCTTTAGTTCAGGCCCCCAACCCCTAGTCACTTCTCCATCTTTAGAATCAAAAGCCACATCGTAGTAACTCTCTGTGTGATCTATTTTCCCGCAAATGAAACAAAACAAATTTAACCTTTCATATTGAAAAGTAACCTTTTCCGAATTACCATTCGAAAACTTTATGAGTTTCCACCGTTTAAGAGGGAGGGTGGAATCAATCTCGACCCTTATTCACATAAAGTTCATCCAAATAGATCCTTTATTTAATCCATCGTACTCCATAAATCGTCCAAGGAAATTGCCAAGCATCTTCCCCACTTTCTCCGTGAAACAACATGCAGGTATATTATTTGCCCTAACCTAAAATGGAATTTTAGTGAGGGGGACAGTCTTAGGATTCTCACCAAAAGATAATCTGTGAATGAGAAGGGGATGATTCCCAAAAGTCCACGGCCCCCCTTACATTACCTTCTTAACATCTAGAGCATGAAAGAATTGACATAGGATACGACCATCACCTATCTCTCTGATCGACACCCCCTTCTTCCGTCTCCACACACTGGCCATACGACTACGTAGGATATTGAAATTTGTAGATTGCTCTGTTAGAAATCGATCGACTATGCATAGCTTGACATCGGCCATATTCTCTTCAATGTCGTCTAACTCTATTATGAGTTCAGCGTCCTCTTCTATTGCCAGTGATAAATTTTCCATCGCATTTTCCATTGATCTCAAAACGTACGCAGAAAAAAGAAACCCTAGGCTCTCAACGTATATTATAATTTTCTTTATGAATTAATAATATTTAATTATGCCAGGTTATTTGATGATTCAGTATATCATAAATACCAACTCCACTTATATTTATTTTATTGCATTCAACTTGTTTAAGTATAAAACAAATACTATTACGATTGTAAATTATTGCCGAGTAGAAGCAGAAATTTTATCCTATAAAAAAAATTATAATTACTCAAAATTTTGAATTTCAATTGATTACTTTATTTTGAATATACATTACTAAATTATTATTCATTAATTCATCACTCATTTAGTTGCAAAATTAATTCTTCGTAATATTCATAGGTGATAATATTTTTATTTTTATAATTGTTGCAACCAATAAAATCAAGACCAATTTTATAAACTTCTCCGTTCATTTAGTTTTGTACAATTTCGTAAATATCATTGTTGGTCCCTTAAGTGGTCAAGGTCTAGCGGGGGGTGAATAGACCTTGAAAATCAAAACAAGTTTTCAAACTTTTCAAAAGGAATTATAGAACCTTACAGTAACCCTTTTAAGTTTAAAAATAGGGAGTCTACAAGAAGTTTTTTTTTGGACCACAAAGGTTACAGCTGTGGACTTAAGAAGTTTACAGTTGCAGAATTATAAAACTTGCAAATAAAATAATCAATTTGTAGACAAAATATTAGAGGGGTACTCACACTTAAAAGTGTATTGAGAAATCTCTAATGTGCATCGGAAATAAGTGTAAGTGTTAATGAAAAAAATATGAACAAACATAACACTTGAGTGACTTAAAGAAGTCTACAGCTGTAGAGTCTAGTTCCTTTGTGAAAACACAAAGTTTTTATGCATGTGATTACAGTTTAAGTATGCATGTATTTTACCTATTTTGTGTATTATTTTGTGTACTATAATATATTGTTTAGCGTATTTATATATAATTTCACACTTTCTAATTAGTTATAAGTATTTATGTTTTCTATATAAATAAGAGACATATGTATAATTCAACATGACCATTATGTCTATTGTATATTGTTGAGGTCTTAAGTGGAGTTATACTTATCCAAATTTTATGATATTGAACACCTAAGACAATGTACTAAATACTTAAGACATGTTAGTGATCCAATTTTACAAGTTTGGATTGTATTTGTACTCAAAAGTGAAGACTCCATTTCTGTCCAATGTTTGGACTCAAAACACATTTTCGTATTTCCACAATATCTGGAGCCTCACTAATCCAATTGAACCAATTCCAGTTGTATTTGATCATTAATTCGTTGCTCTACAACTTGTCTTCAGGGCTCAAGTGTCAAAAGTTCCGTCTTCAATGGTCAAAATGACAATCAATGCAAGGGCTTCAGAATTCCGCCATCTCAGTACAAATGTTGGGAAACAATTCACCATAATTCACACAAAAGTCCAATTTACACAAGACCAAAGCCATTGGTTAGCCAAGAAATTCATCAAGACACAGTAAAATATTAAAGGCGTTGATTTTGTGCAAGCTGAGATATCTGCTTTTCAATAGACCACCATAAATTCGCGGAGAAAAACAATCCAGTTTTACCAACTCCACTATTATGGTCATAACTCACAATCTAGAGATCCGATTTTTGAGATCTTAGACTCCTTGGAAAGCTAATCCAACGGCCTACAACTTTAATTCAGAAGTCAAGATGAAATTCGGACGGCAAGGGCAATTAAATTACTGATGTTTACAGGCCACATGAATTGGTTGCTAAAGTCTCCATGATTCACTATTTGGAGGCCTATATAAAGAGCACTTTAGCAACCCTTGAAGGCATCCCATTTTCCTTGTAATCCTTCTATCTTAGTCTAGTATCTCTCTTAGAAATATGAGTTCTTATTGTATTAGTATGAGCAGCTAAATATTTTACTAGAGTTAGGGATGAAGCTTTAGTAAAGTATTAGTAATGTTCTTGGTTATTCAATAAAGATTTTCAAAGTTTCAATCCTTTAGTCATTTGAAGAGTTTTTAAGAGAGGTTTTGATGTGTCATTACTTTGATTTGTTGTAGACTTATTGGCACAACAAATGCTTAGTTTTACACATCAACTATTGATTTTATAAACTTGTTCGAAGGTCTAAAGGTACTTTTCAAAAGTATTATATGTGCTCAAAGTTATATCCTCCGATTGAAATCACTTGATTGTTAGATTTCGATTGAGTTATCAAAGATAACCAAGATCATAACTCTAGTATTTTTATCTAAAGTGAAATCCCGAAGCTCTAGTATTTTATTACTATATTGAAACCTCTCAACTAGATAATATCTTTTTCTTTCAAATCTCCCTGTGGTTCGACACCCGGTCTCCCGAGAAATTTTATTACTTGAAATCAACCTACACTTGGGTACATAACTCTCAAGGAGCTATCAATTTTTTGGCGCCGTTGCCGGGGAGGTTTTGTGGAGAACAAATCCATCGGTTGTGAGGTTTATCCTCACAAGTTTGTGAGTTCTTCTATCTATCTCTCTACTGTATTATATTTATTTGTATGCATAATTGGACTCGTGATATTATAAGTGGTCGTTTAATAAGAGGTTATAACATTAATTTTAGAAATATTGCATCAAGTATGACCGACAATGAAAGTGTTGGTGGAGATAATGTTCAAAACCAAAATGATTTTGAAAGACGCAATAATGAAAATTTGCATGTGCGTTCTATGCATGAATTTATTGAACCGCAACGAAATTCGGTTCCATCATGCATGGTGTACCCTCAAGATGCAGATAATTTTAGGTTTAAACATGGCATGATTCAATTGCTCCCTAATTATCATGGTATTGACTCTGAAAATCCTTACTTGCATTTAAAAGAATTTGAAGAAATTTGTGCAACATTTAATGAACCAAGGTGTACTCAAGAAGCTATTAAGCTAAAGTTATTTCCTTTTTCTCTTAAAGATAAAGCAAAAACTTGGCTTAATTCTTTTAAACCAAACTCAATTACATCTTGGCAACAAATTCAAACTGAATTTTTGAAAAAATTCTTCCCGATTAATAAGACGAATGCTTTAAAAAAAGAAATCAAGAATTTTTTCCAAAAGAGTGATGAGCAATATTTTAAATGTTGGGAACGTTTTAAGGATTTATTAAATGTTTGCCCTCACCATGGTTTTGAAACTTGGAGAACCGTAAGTTTCTTCTATGAAGGTTTAAACGCTGAAACAAAACAATTTGTGGAAATGATGTGTAATGGTGAATTTTTGGATAAAAATCCTGATGATGCACTTGAATATTTAGACCATCTAGTTGAAAAAACTCAATCTTGGTATAATGAAAATACTTCTGAAGGTTCAATTAGATCTAAGCTTGAAAATTCTAAAGGAAAATATAACTTAAGTCAAGAAGACGATCTAAATGCTAGAATTGAAAGTTTAACTAAACAAGTTGAAAGTTTACAACTAAAGAAACCTAAGGAAGTAAAATTTGTGCAAAATGATGACATATGTGAAATTTGTGCCATTAATGGACATGTAACTAATGAATGCCCACAAATTCCTATTTTCAAAGAGATGTGTCATGAACAAGTAAATGCATTATCTAATTTTCAAAATTCATATCCATAAGCTTTTTCTGAAACATACAACCCAAATTGGAAAAATCATCCAAACTTTAAGTGGAAAAATGAAAGTGTGTCACAACCTTTTCCCACCCAGAAAAACCCCAACTCCAATTTCACCCTACATAATAAACCACATATAAAAAGCCTTGAAGAAACTTTACAAGCCTTTATGCAAGGACAAACAACCATCAACAACCAAACGTCACAAGCCATCAATGATATTAAAAGTACATTATCTACTTTAACTAATTCCTTAAGAACAGTTGAGAAAGGAAAGTTTCCTGCTCAACCTCAACAAAATCCTGCTGGGCAATGTCAAAGTTCCTCTAATGCACCAGAAAATGTTAATTTTGTCACCACTTTACGAAGTGGAAAACTAATTGACAAAACAATCAACCTTGAGAAACAGGAAGTTGAGTCAACCCAGACCCCGAATAATGAAGATAAAAATAAAGGAGAAGATGAAAAGAAGAATTTAAACCCTATTAAGAAATCATCCACTGCTCCTTTTCCTCAAAGATTACACCCAATTAAGAAATTGGACCAAAACTCTGAAATATTTGAGGTTTTGAAACAAGTAAAAGTTAACATTCCACTACTAGATGCAATAAAACAAGTTCCATCTTATGCCAAATGTTTGAAAGATTTGTGTACTGTAAAGAGAAAACTACATGTTCAAAATAAGGCATTTTTAACAGAGAGTGTAAGTTCAAATTTTCAACAAGAAACCCCTCCTAAATACAAAGATCCTGGTTGTCCAACGATATCTTGTATTATTGGGAATACAAAAGTAGAACATGCACTTCTTGATCTTGGTGCGAGTGTTAACCTTTTACCGTTTTCTGTGTATAAACAACTGGATTTGGGAGAATTAAGGAAAACTACTGTCACACTTCAATTGACAGATCGTTCTATAAAAATTCCAAGAGGTATAGTAGAGGATGTGTTAGTGCAAATTGATAAATTCTATTTTCCGGTAGATTTTATTATTTTAGACACATGCCCAGTCTCAAATCCATCATCTCAACATCCAATCATTTTAGGAAGACCATTTCTTGCAACTTCTGATGCTTTAATAAACTGTAGAAATGGTGTTTTAAATCTTTCTTTTGGAAATATGACTTTGGAGTTAAATGTTTTTAACATTTCTAAGCAACCACAAAGTAATGATGAGGCTAACGAAATTGATGTAATTGAGACATGTACTCTTGAACAATTGATAACCTCATTTTCTGATCCATTAGAAAATTGGATAAATGATTGTGTCAATGATAACAGTTCGGAGTTTGATTCCATTCCTATGATTTCACAAGTTTCAAAGCTTAATGAATGGAAACCCAAATTTGAACAATTATCAAAGTCCGAAAAGGCTCCAACCCCGTCAAGCGAGCAACCACCAGTTTTAGAGTTGAAGCCTTTACCATCAAATTTGAAATATGCTTTTTTGGGTGCTAATGATACTTATCCGGTAATAATATCCTCTAAGTTAAGTTATGATCAAGAGCATAAATTATTAGAGGTATTAAAGATTCACAAGCATGCGATAGGGTGGTCTATATCAGATATAAAAGGAATTAGCCCATTAATTTGCAGTCATAATATTTATTTAGAGGAAAATGCTAAACCCTCTAGGCAGATGCAACGAAGACTTAACCCTAATATGAAAGAAGTGGTGAGAAATGAAGTGATTAAGCTATTAGACAATGATATTATCTATCTTATCTCTGATAGTAAATGGGTAAGTCCTACTCAAGTTGTGCCTAAGAAATCTGGAGTAACTATAGTAAACAATGATAAAAATGAATTGATTCCAACTAGGACTGTTACTGGTTGGCGTGTATGCATTGACTACAGAAAATTAAATTTAATGACAAGAAAAGATCATTTTCCTTTACCTTTTATGGACCAAATTTTGGAAAGAATTGCTGGGCATGAATTTTATTGCTTCTTAGATGGATATTCAGTGTATAATCAAATTGCAATTGCACTAGAAGATCAGGAAAAAACAACATTTACATGTCCTTTTGGAACGTTTGCATATCATAGAATGCCATTTGGATTATGTAATGCCCCAGCAACATTCCAAAGATGTATGGTAAGTATTTTCAGTGACATGGTTGAACGTTTTCTTGAAGTTTTCATGGACGATTTCTCTGTCTTTGGAAATTCTTTTGATGATTGCTTAATAAACTTGGCTAAAGTCTTAGCTAGATGTGAGGAGAAAAATCTTGTTCTTAACTGGGAAAAATGTCATTTCATGGTAACTGAAGGAATTGTGTTAGACCACATTGTTTCATCAAAAGGATTAGAAGTTGACAGGTCCAAAATTGATCTAATAGCTAACCTACCAACACCAAAATCAGTTAAAGATATTAGATCATTTCTAGGACATGCAGGTTTTTATAGAAGGTTCATAAAAAAATTTAGCACAATTTCAAGACCATTATGCAACCTTTTATTAAAAGATATAGTATTCGAGTGGAATGACTCTTGTGAAAAGGTTTTTGTAACACTCAAAGAAATGCTCACTTCTACACCTATTATGCAACCTCCTGATTGGACTCTACCTTTTGAAATTATGTGTGATGCTAGTGATTATGTTGTTGGAGCCGTGTTAGGACAGAGATAAGATAAGAAACCTTATGTGATATATTATGCAAGTAAAACTCTTAACAATGCTCAAATGAATTATTCCACTACTGAAAAAGAATTACTTGTTGTAGTATTTGCACTAGAAAAATTTAGATCTTATCTTGTTGGCTCATCTATTGTTGTTTATACTGATCATTCGGCTTTAAAATATCTACTAGCAAAGAAAGATGCAAAGCCAAGATTAATTAGGTGGATACTTTTACTTCAAGAATTTGATATAATAATCAAAGATAAAAAGGGAGTGGAAAATGTAGTGGCCGATCACTTATCCAGACTTACATGTGATGAATCTTTCGAGGTATGCCCCATAAATGACTCTTTTCCCGATGAGCAATTATTCACCGTGTCTAAAGGTCCATGGTTTGCGGATCTTGCTAACTTTCTTGCGACAGGTCAAATTCCAATTCATTGGAATGCTCAAGATAAAAAGAAATTTTTTAGGGAAGTAAGAAATTTCTTTTGGGATGACCCATATCTTTTTAAATATTGTCCTGATCAAATATTAAGAAGATGTGTACCAGATAATGAGATTCAAAGCATAATAAATTTTTCTCACTCTGAAGCTTGTGGGGGGCATTTTTCAACAAGAAAAACCGTTGCAAAAATTTTGCAGTGTGGATTTTATTGGCCAACACTTTTCAAGGACACATATGAATTTTGTAAATCTTGTGATCGATGTCAGAGATTAGGGGGCATAAGTCGTAGAAATATGATGCCATTAAATCCTATCCTAACTGTTGAAGTATTTGATTGTTGGGGAATTGATTTTATGGGTCCTTTTAATCCACCATCTTTTGGTTATCAATATATTTTGGTTGGAGTCGACTACGTTTCAAAATGGATTGAGGCAATCCCTTGCAAAAATAATGATCATAAAATTGTTTTAAAATTTGTAAAGGAAAATATTTTTTCAAGATTTGGAATGCCTCGTGCAATTATTAGTGATGGCGGTTCAAACTTTTGTAACAAACCTTTTGAGAATTTAATGAAAAAATATGGAATCCATCATAAAGTGTCTACCCCATACCACCCAAACACTAGTGGACAAGCTGAACTCGCTAATAGGGAAATAAAACATATCTTGGAGAAGACAGTCAACTCAAATCGAAAAGATTGGTCAATCAGGTTAGTAGATGCACTATGGGCTTATCGAACGGCATTCAAAACAATACTTGGTATGTCTCCTTACCGACTTGTCTATGGTAAACCATGTCATTTACCTGTTGAAATAGAACATAAAGCTTTTTGGGCTATTAAAAGGTTTAATTTCAATCTAGAAAAAGCTAGTACTTTAAGAAAATTTCAACTAAATGAATTGGAGGAAATCAGAAATGATGCATATGACAATTCTAGAATTTACAAAGAAAAAATGAAAGTGTTTCATGACAAGCACATTGTCAGGAAAACTTTTGAAATAGGGCAAAAAGTTCTTCTATATAATTCTAGATTACATCTGTTTCCTGGAAAATTGCGCTCAAAATGGTCAGGACCCTTTATTATAAGAACTGTATTTTCAAATGGAGCGGTTGAAATTGAAAATCCAAAAACAGGTGATGTGTTTAAAGTGAATGGACAACGTCTAAAAGCATATCTTGGAAATTTTAGTAAGGAGATTGAGTCAGTATCTCTTACTGACCCGGCTAGTAATATTATGTGAATTTTATTTTTCCAGTATAAATGGGGATTCGGTACTCCGTGACTTCCAAGTCGGTATTTCAGTTACCCACAAAACTGAATTGTAAAAAAAATATATATATATATATATATGTCTGTTTGCGTATTTTAGGTTTATTGCTACAAATTTCTCTGTGGAATCAGGTAATCTCTCCTCTTTTACAATTTTGTCTATTCATCATTGAGGACAATGTGTTGTTTAAATTGGGGGGGTGGGGGTACTTTTAAAAAAATCCAAAAAAATTTAAAAAATAAAAAGTTAAAAAAAAATTTAAAAACACTATAAAGATGGCAGAGTAAAGGGGTTAAGAAAATTAACATTTTCTTTGTACCTTTGAGACACATCACAACCACGACTTTTTAAATTTACTGATGTCTTAATTTTAATATATGCTATTTAACAAACTTAGTACATTTTTTTTTCTATTTTGGTTAAATACATTCTAATAGATGTTTATAAGTCATCCTCATTTCACACACACTGTGACAAAAGATTATGGACTATAATTGAATAATTCTACTAATTTTTCTATTTTACAAATGGTTGCAATTGATTGTTGAAAAAAAAAAGTTTATTTTAACAAGATTTACATTAGAAAACTGCCACTTTTGTTTAGTGGATATGAACCTACCCTGTGAGAATTTGTGCCTAAATAGCATGTTTGAGCATTCTTTTATGTGAGATACTCTGTCATGAATTATGTTCTTCAGAACTTGTTTTGAATCTGTATCAGTCACTCTGTATGCAGACATAAGAATGATGAAGGCAATTAAGACTTACCTTTCTTTTCCAATAAAACCTACC
>JAPKLY010000109.1:611515-773473 GCA_026898435.1 Prunella vulgaris | reverse complement strand
AAAAAAAAATGAAAAAAAAAAGAAGAAAAAAAAAAGAAAAAAAAAGAAGAAAAAAAAAGTGATGTTTATCGGAATAATGATGAGGATGGCGAATGACAGTATTGAAGAGATTTGAAGATGCGAATCAAAGCCTAAATATAATTCTTCCTACATTTGGTTGCAGACCACTTTGAGGCAAAATCCAATGCCTATTTTCTTCATAACTTCACCCTAAGCCTCATTACAACCAAATAAAGTCCTTCTAACTTATGTTGCATGCATTGTTGATTGACTGACGGATGTATAACCAAGCTTATGATAGAAATATTCACGATATAGAGTCTGAGCGTAAACACTAGCCACATTGAGAGATGTAAGGCGTGTGAAATCCACTGGCAAAAGTTGTTTATTCTAACAACTATCTTGTTAAAAACAATATATATATATATATATATATATATATATATATATGTATTCATCATGAAAGTTGTTAACCATAGTAAAATATCAAGATAATAGAATTATGACGTGAACTCCATACCTTTTGGTCACTTAACTTGAGCACAACAGGGGATGACTATTAAACTGTCTATTTAGATTGTATTGAACATAAAATAGTTTTAAAATGCAATAGTTTGTTAATTTAGATATATTATAACAAAGAGTTGGTAAGATGCAAAGTTAAGCATCGTCACAAAATTATGTTACTCTTTTATCACTAGGGACTAGTAATGAGCTGGTTGAGGAGTGTGATTACAGTTTAAGTATGCATGTATTTTACCTATTTTGTGTATTATTTTGTGTACTATAATGTATTGTTTAGCTTATTTATATATAATTTCACACTTTCTAATTAGTTATAAGTATTTATGTTTTCTATATGAATAAGAGCATATGTATAATTCAACATGGCCATTATGTCTATTGTATATTGTTGAGGTCTTAAGTGGAGTTATACTTATCCAAATTTTATGATATTGAACACCTAAGACAATGTACTAAATACTTAAGACATGTTAGTGATCCAATTTTACAAGTTTGGATTGTATTTGTACTCAAAAGTGAAGACTCCATTTCTGTCCAATGTTTGGACTCAAAACACATTTTCGTATTTCCACAATATCTGGAGCCTCACTAATCCAATTGAACCAATTCTAGTTGTATTTGATCACTAATTCGTTGCTCTACAACTTGTCTTCAGGGCTCAAGTGTCAAAAGTTCCGGATTCAATGGTCAAAATGACAATCAATGCAAGGGCTTCAGAATTCCGCCATCTCAGTACACATGTTGGGAAACAATTCACCATAATTCACACAAAAGTCCAATTTACTCAAGACCAAAGCCATTGGTTAGCCAAGAAATTCATCAAGACACAGTAAAAATATTAAAGGCGTTGATTTTGTGCAAGCTGAGATATCTGCTTTTCAATAGACCACCATAAATTCGCGGAGAAAAACAATCCAGTTTTACCAACTCCACTATTATGGTCATAACTCACAATCTAGAGATCCGATTTTTGAGATCTTAGACTCCTTGGAAAGCTAATCCAACGGCCTACAACTTTCATTAAGAAGTAAAGATGAAATTCGGACGGCAAGGGCAATTAAATTACTGATGTTTACTGGCCACGTGAATTGGTTGCTAAAGTTTCCATGATTCACTATTTGGAGGCCTATATAAAGAGCCCTTTAGAAACCCTTGAAGGCATCCCATTTTCCTTGTAATCCTTCTATCTTAGTCAAGTATCTCTCTTAGAAATATGAGTTCTTATTGTATTAGTATGAGTAGCTAAATATTTTACTAGAGTTAGGGATGAAGCTTTAGTAAAGTATTAGTAATGTGCTTGGTTATTCAATAAAGATTTTCAAAGTTTCAATCCTTTAGTCATTTGAAGAGTTTTTAAGAGAGGTTTTGATGTGTCATTACTTTGATTTGTTGTAGACTTATTGGCACAACAAATGCTTAGTTTTACACGTCAACTATTGATTTTATAAACTTGTTCGAAGGTCTAAAGGTACTTTTCAAAAGTATTATATTTGCTCAAAGTTATATCCTACGATTGAAATCACTTGATTATTAGATTTCGATTGAGTTATCAAAGATAACCAAGATCATAACTCTAGTATTTTTATCTAAAGTGGAATCCCGAAGCTCTAGTATTTTGTTACTATATTGAAACCTCTCAACTAGATAATATCTTTTTCTTCCAAATCTCCCTGTGGTTCGACACTCGGTCTCCCGAGAAATTTTATTACTTGAAATCAACCTACACTTGGGTACATAACTCTCAAGGAGCTATCAGCATGAATTTAAAAGAATGATGAATGTTACAATAAAAATAAATATGCAATACAGAAAATAAATAAACAACAGAAATAAATAAAACAGGAAAGGAGCAGGAGTTTATAGTGGTTCAGAGTTTATGAATAAGACCTCCTACATCCATTGTTACACCACTAGGTGCCAAATTCACTAAGAACAGATCACAAAGATCAGTACAAGTATTTCCCCCTCAGAACTAGATTCACTCAGATTTCGATTCTAAGTAAGAAAACACTAACATATTCACTTAGAATAAAATAACTCACAAAGAGTTAAAAACCTCACAAAGAGATATCTACAAAAAGTAGAAAATAAATTATGTGTGAGGGAACAACAATAAATGTGATTCTTTCTAAGAAAATCCTAACTAACTATCCTATGAATCACAAGGAATAACAAAGAAAACAAGCTCTCTCTCTCTCTCTCTCTCTCTCTCTCTCTCAGATTTGTTGGTTGTAGACTTGCTTAGGTTGAATGCTTGAATGCTCAGGTTGTTGTTATTGCTTCCTCTGAGAACTTCCTCCATTTATAGATGAAGAGATGTGTCTTATCCATTGGGGAATTCAAATTTGAATTCAGGATAAGGCTCCTCTCACTCTCTATAGCCTTGCATGTGTTAAGTGGTCCTCATCCTTCACACAGAATAGTACTGGTTGTACTATTTATCTTCATTCACAAAACTCTGGTTGACTTTGATTTAATCTTCATTAAACTTCCAAATTTTTTGATATAAACTTCTCTTAAGTACTCTATAGTGAGTGCATAAGTGCTTCACTAATTTGAGCTTAAGTGTCTTGAAAAACCTTCATCACGTCTTGATCTTGTACTTCAGTCTTCAAACGGTTATATCAGCTGTAGGGTCTTGAACTATACAGCTGCAAATTCCTGAAAATAAAGAAACTAGTTGTAGGAATAACATTACAGCTGTAAGGTCATGTTTGGCTATAGACTGATCAAATATACAGCTGCAAACTTTCCTTTCACAACTATAACTTCCTTAGCCAATTTTCGTGTAACCAAGTATTATATTAAATTCAATAAGAATACATGTTTTGCACACATCAAAATTTAAACAAGGTACTTGTTTAGTCAAAAAGGTGTCCACACACAAGTGTACGTGATCGCTATATCGTCATGGCAAGTTTGACCAAGTTTAATATTTATCGAACTCAGGGAGATGGGGATTTGTAAGGAAAATTGTTGTTTCAATTTGAAAGCAAACAAAGCAATAAAGGGGAAATGTATCTATTGTCTACTAATGCGTCAAAAGAGTAAACTACCTATCACCTTGGGTTGCAAAGTGAGCAAATGTGAGAGATATGTGCTAGTGTACTATCCTATGTTTCACATGGTTATGTATCCCTTAATCATGCAATGAGGTATTGTACAATCAATTGGCAAGCCACTCTAACATGCAAAGGTCTCCCTAGATACACATTAGAGCCTCTAATTGTTCCTCCAATTCACTAAAGATAATTCTCACTATCTTAGGAATTTTATAAAACACTTAGCATGCATTGACCTAAGAACAAGAAGATTTAGGAAAATAGTCCAACTCTCGTATGAGACTAACTCCCTAATGACCCTTATGATTAACTACACATGCAAAGCATTCATACAATCCATCAATGTAGAGAATTGATCATACAACAACTCATAGCATTCAAAAGTTCAACATGATCACCACATTACTCCATAGGAATCATACGCCAACACATAAAGGAATTAGCTCATGGCTAATTTGGTAAACATAAGAACAATTAAGCTAGAAACAATCATCATCATACAAGAAATGTAAAGGAATGTAGAGAGATTACCAATTACAATGAAAATTGGAAAGATACAAGTTACCTCTAAAATGCTATCTAACAATCCGGCAATAGAAAATGAAATTTGATCAGTAGAAATGTAGCTCTAGCTGAGATGAGAATGCAGAAATAAACGGATCAACGATCAAAACGGTAGATCAAAAGTTATAGACGAAATCGTAAGAAGAATTCTTATAAACCCAACTAGTAACTACCTCTCTCTCTCTAATCTAATCTAAGAACTAACTAATGACTTGGATTATGACTTGATGCCTTGAGAATTTGATCCTTGGAGTATTTATAGTGCCCACAATGTTTAGTCCAAAATGCCCTTCATTAAATGCGTGAAAAGACAAAACAACCCTCGAAATTGGGCCTATCCGAGCCATCACACGAATCCTCTCTTGTGGCCACACGAATGCATTCATGTGGCTGCATTCGTTGGTCCCTTGCCGCCCGAACCAGGGATTTCTCGAACGAATCTGGACTTTTGGTCGCACGAGCCCAGGCTTGGTTGCGCACGAGCCCGACTTCGTCTCGGCCGATCGATCCTCGACTTCCTCATTTTCTTCATATATTGAGTTCTAAAGCTCCGATTGACTCGATTCTTTTTCTGTTGTGACCCTCTCTTCGAACACTTCGACATGGTATATCATTTCCCTCCATTGGATCAACCCACAATTTCTGGACTTTTACGAACTTGCTCGTTTTCACTACAAAACACAACTTTCTTGCCAAAAAGGGTTAAATACACAAAGTATAGCATTTTAGGGTCAAATATGAACATAAGAACATCAAAACCATAGAGAAATGGATGCAAAAACATGCAATTATGACCCTAATCACACCCCCAAACTAGATTGTTGCTCGGCCTCGAGCAACGAAGCGATAAGATAGGGGAATAATTGTATGTATAAAGCATCAAGCACAAGATCAATGCCATAGAATCATCACTCAATGTCTAGCAAATCTAAGATACAATATCATCCACTTAACTTTCAAAATCAAATCAATTAGCACAATATCAAGTCAATGAGTCATGATCCTCACAAGATAAGTGTTTCACTCAACCCTCAAGTGTTTAGGCTCTCTCATGCATCACACCACATACACGTACTACCATAAGCTTGGCTCAAGTCTACATTCTCCACCACTTGGAGTGACAAATCAATCACACATCAATGAGGACTTTTAAAGGTTGTAGTGTTGGCTCTTTGGTAGGGAAGGAACATATGGTTAAAAGTGACTAAGTATGATTAGTAAAGCATAGAAGGAATCAAAGTAGAGATCTTTCACCTCTTTATGCAATTTGCACTTACTCTTCATGCTCTTTCAAAATCACACTTCAAAGAATCATTCTTCCCTTTTAGCAAAATTTGTGAACTTACTCACAACACTAGAGTCAAACTTGACCAAATTTTTTCAAAAAGTCAACCTTTTTCAATTTCTTGCAAGCACTTGCCTTTGTTTTCAATCCATGCATCAATCATTTCTTGAGTATCTTTCAACTTAGGCTACCAAGTTCTTCATCAAATCATCAATCTTCCTTCCTTCTTTTTACTCTACTAATCATAGGGACAAGAGAGTTCCAAAAAGGAAGGAAAATTGCTTAAAGTGTGATTAGCCAAAGGAAAGGTCTATAGGCACAAAATGGTGAGCAATGGATAATATTATCAATGGTAGGCTCATAGGGCTAAGTGGCTCAATATAGATCAAAGAAAATGTCTCATATCATCTCATGTGAAATCATTATCTAATGTAGCCTCAAATAAGACTAAATCCAAGTTCTAGAGTATAATGCACATGTGTGGAACTCACATCAAGAATATCATCCATTCAAGATTGAAACGGGCAAAATGGCTCAAAGCTCACGGGTAGTATGTGATCAAGACTCATATCATATCAATATGCTAATATCAATGAAATTTCAAGAATCATGAAATCAAAAGTATCAAAGATAAGACAAGACTCAAGCAATAAATCCACTACACTAATCATGACTTTCAACTTATCCACACAACAATAAACATATCTCATGCATTCACCACTCAAAGCAAAACAACAATATGGCCAAAATAACAAGCAAAACAAGGCCTCATCAAAAGCATATGGTCCAAAACATCATAGAAACACTAAAAATCATCATGAGAATAGCATTGCGAAGAGAATGACGAAACGATCACACCCCCCAAACTTTTTTGGACCAAGGGTCTAAAAAGTTTGGCAAAGAAGTGTAGACAAGATCAAGCAATGCACAATAATAAAGCTCACAACATAATAGCATCATCAACAATAAACTCCAAGTCAACATAATAATCCATCACCAAGCAAATATCAAGATAAAACTACCTAAAAATCCAACCATCATTAACAATATCACTACAAAATAAATTAAACTACGAATTCGGGATAGAAGAAAGATAGGGATAAGAGAGTGTTACCCATCCTTATGAAGTTAGATCGAAATCATCACTTCACGAAGGAGGATAACGAAGATGAGTGAAGTGTCGCTCGCCGATGTGCCAATTCATCATAGCCCTTTGTGCCTCAAGGAGTTCTTCCATATTGGTGCTCATGGTGTTCACGTTCCTATTTATGGAGTCCACAGTAGTATTGAGGGAACTATAATTTTCCTCTACCTTCTTCTTCTTGGTTTTGAGAGAGAATAGAGTGCAAGAGTGAAGTGAGAAATGTGTGTTTGTGTGTGAAATGAGTGGGAAATAAGTGTAAAGAGTGAGTGGAAAAACCTAGGGAAGTGTGGTCAAAGTTTGACCAAAAGTGGTCAAAACCGGATCTTGCAAGGCATCACAAGAGTCGACACCTATAGCCGAACGAATTGGGTTCGTGTGAGCCTTGGTTTCCATTCGTTCGATCGGCTTCGCACGAATCGACACTTGCTGCCGAACAAACCGGCTCGTGTGGGTGCACTCGTTCGGCCTTCGTCGTCCGAACTAGAGAAGGCTTGCACAAATCTGAGCCTATGGGTGCACGAATCTGAGCCTGTGGGTGCACGAATCCGAGCCTTCTTGAACCACTTCAAATTTTCCTCCTTTTACACATTTTTCAAGCAATTTTCTTCCATTTTCCTACACAACACAACTTAAAACTCCTCATGAAACATTAATGGTCATTGAACATCATCAAATTAATCATAAAAATGAACAATTAATCACGAATCACATCCCCCCAAACTTTTTCGGATCAAGAATCCTAATAAAGTTTGGAAAGAGTGATTAATCAAGAAATTTAAGCTCAATAAACCATTCACACAACATATCAACTCCTAAACCAAGAATTTATCAAAACCATAAACAAAATATGCTCCTCAAATCTATTCTTGCACAAAATAGCACAAAATCCACATAGAGCAATCAATTAACAAAATCAATAGGCTAAAATGGCATTCAAGCTTCTATCCCTAAAATCAAAAAGCAAAACTAACATAACAACCAAAATAAAATCAAGGATACGAAAAGGATATAAGGGTGGGTTGCCTCCCACCTAGCGCTTAGATTTAACGTCCCCTAGCCGGACGCAATAAAGCTCAAGTAACATCAAAATCAATGAGGGTTGAGTGACTTACATCACTCAATTTCCTTCTCCAAAAACATCCATTCTTCACAACTTTCTTCACCACTTGTTTTACCCCCTTATCTTCATTCACTTTTTTTCTCTTTTCAAAAGATCATCAATACTAAACTCACTCTTGAGATCAAAGTTGTTCACAATTACCTCTTCATCATCTCGTATGACTTTGTTCACCTCTTCTCCCATCTTCTTTGGGGAACTCTTGGAATTACTATGGATTGAAAAAGTAGCTTTTTCACCATTCATTCTTAGAGTAACCTCTCCTCGCTTAATATTTATCAAGGCATCCGATGTAGCAAGAAAAGGTCTCCCAAAAATGATAGGACTCTCAACATCTTCCTCAATATCTAGCACAACAAAGTCAACGGGATAAACAAACTTACCCACATGAACGACCACATCCTCTATCACTCCTCTTGGTCTCACTTTAGAACCATCGGCCATTTGCAAACTCATTTTCGTTGGCTTCAAGTCCTGCAAGCCTAACTCTTTGGCAATAACTAGTGGCATCATATTCACGCTTGCACCTAAATCACACAAGGCCTTCATCTTCTTACTCTCTTTAATATGACAACTCAATGTAAAACTCCCCGGATCTCTAAGCTTTTGCGGTAGATGATTTCGTATCAACTCACTACTCTTTCTAGTGAGCTTGACCATTTCTGGTTCATTATCTTTATTCTTCCTTGCCATAGCATTCCTCAAGAACCTTGTATAATTTGGCATTTCCTCAATAGTTTCATGAAATGGCATCTTTGAGTACAACTTTTTGACCCTTTTCAAATTTCCACCTTCACCTCCTTTTCCACTTTTCCTTCTTCCACCTTTCTTTCCACACCCCCTATATTACCTACCCTTTTCTCTTTCTTCTCTTTTTTTTATCACTCTTTCTTCTACCCCCAAGACTTTCTCATCACTCTTCATCAATTTCACATTCTCACAACAAAATGTTTCATCCACAATCTCATCATGAAACAATTTCAAAGGATCATTCCCTACTACCTCCTTTGCAACCTCCACACACATAATTGAATTACAATGCTCACGAGGATTAATTTCGGTTGTAGAAGGGAATTTACCTTTGTTAACTTGTGGACTTAAGGAAGAAGCAATTTGCCCAAGTTGATACTCCAAGCTCTTAATTTGATTTGCTTATGTAGCGTACAAGTCATCAACCTTTTTGTTCATTTCACTATTCATCTTTCTAAACTCCACTTCCAAATTGTCCATCTTTTTCAAAATCAATGCTAAGGTGTCTTCAATGCTCCCCTTACCCTCATTATTAGACGGCTTTGACCCCAGATCAATCCCGGGTGGCAATTGGATTGCCCCCTTGGGATTGGAATATGAAAAGTTCTCATGCCTCCTATTCGGGTTGTATGGAGGGTTGCTTTGATTTTGATACGAACTCCCTTGTTGTCTAAAAGCTGGAGCAACATATGTCCTTTGATTACTTGAAAAAGAATTATTGTATAGAGGACGACCCATGTAATTCACTTCTTCTTGAGTAGAGGTAGTAGGAGGAGGAATACTTTCGACAACACTTACTTGCATAGGAGTTGGAGCTTAGTTTTGGTTTTGGCCTCCATAGGCCAAGTTCAACATATTTTTCATGTTTTCCTCAAGAAGTGAAACTCGATCACCCATTCCACTATTGGACTCTCTTTGAAATGCATCGTTTGCAGCTATGTTTTCGATGATCTCGTTCACTTGACGAATGGTCTTTGTCCAAGCCTCCGGCACAAGAATTCAAATAATTCTTGTCTCCTTCATGCAATCCAATGGTAAATGTCAAAAGAATGTCTTCATCCCTCAAACCATGTTGAGGGCAAGCCAACAAAAAGGTTTGGTACCTCTCCCAAGCACTAGATATGGCTTCTCTCGCCTTTTATCGGAAATTCTTTATCTCTTCCCTAGCCTTTAACATCTTTGATGGAGGGTAAAATTTCTTGAGAAATTGTGAACTTAACTCCTCCCATGTAGCTGCTTTCGGATTCATAGATCAGATCCATATTTTAGCTCTCCCCGTCAAGGTAAAATTGAAGAAATGGAGCTTCTTCTCGTTATCCGATATCCCCTTATACTTGATCGTGTCACATAGCTCCATGAAGTTATTTAGATGAGCATTTGGATCTTCTCGATCATTTGATCCTTCAAAAGGAGATTCTTTTAACAACTTCAATAGATTTGTATTAAGCTCAAACTTCTCAGCATCAATTGGTGGTCTTTCAATCCCATCATATTGTTCGTTCACCCTTGGCTCAAAGTAGTCACGGAGTAGTGGTTCATTGTTTTGAGGTGGGTTTACAATTTGTGGTCTTTGGTGTTGAGGTTGTGGTGGGTATGGATAGTAAGGATAGTTATGTGGTGGTGGTGGATAATATGGTTGGTTTATTGGGTTATCTGGATAGTTTGGATATTAAGGTGGGTAATAAGGTTGATTTGGTGGTGGATAAGGTTGGTATTGATGTGGTATAGGTTGTGGTTGTGGAACCTCTCTTTGAGCCAAGTGCTCATCACCATGATGCACTTGTTGTCTTAATGGTTCTTCTTCTCTAATCTCTTCTCGAGCTTCATTCCTGTTGTTCTCCATGTTCTCTTGATTCAATCTAGCTTCTCTCCTTCTTTTTCGTAGGCACGTTTCAAGGTCTAAATCAAAGGGTAATAGGTCTCCCCCTTGACTCCTTGTGTGCATATACCTACAAAGAATCAAGTATCAAAACTCTCACAATAGTAACCAATCAAAAATAAAGGAAACAACAAACAACCAAACAAACTAGCCGTCTCCCCGGCAACGGCGCCAAAAACTTGTTTAGTCAAAAAGGTGTCCACAGGCAAGTGTACGTGATCGCTATATCGTCATGGAAAGTTTAACCAAGTTTAATATTTATCGAACTCAGGGAGATGGGGATTTGTAAGGAAAATTGTTGTTTCAATTCGAAAGCAAACAAAGCAATAAAGGGGAAAGGTATCTATTGTCTACTAATGCGTCAAAAGAGTAAACTACATATCACCTTGGGTTGCAAAGTGAGCAAATGTGAGAGATATGTGCTAGTATACTAGCCTATGTTTCACATGGTGATGTATCCCTTAATCATGCAATGAGGTATTGTACAATCAATTGACAAGCCACTCTAACATGCAAAGGTCTCCCTAGATACACATTAGAGCCTCTAATTGTTCCTCCAATTCACTAAAGATAATTCTCACTATCTTAGGAATTTTATCAAACACTTAGCATGCATTGACCTAATAACAAGAAGATTTAGGAAAATAGCCTAACTCTCGTATGAGACTAACTCCCTAATGGCCCTTATGATTAACTACACATGCAAAGCATTCATACAATCCATCAATGTAGAGAATTGATCATACAACAACTCATAGCATTCAAAAGTTCAACATGATCACCACATTATTCCATAGGAATCATACACCAACACATAAAGAAATTAGCCCATGACTAATTTGGTAAACATAAGAACAATTAAGCTAGAAACAATCATCATCATACAAGAAACGTAAAGGAATGTAGAGAGATTACCAATTACAATGAAAATTGGAATGATACAAGTTACCTCTAAAATGCTATCTAACAATCCGGCAATAGAAAATAAAATTTGGTCAGTAGAAACGTAGCTCTAGCTGAGACGAGAATGTAGGAATAAACAGATCAACGATCAAAGCGGTAGATCAAAAGTTATAGACGAAATCGTAAGAAGAATTCTTATAAACCCAACTAGTAACTACCTCTCTCTCTCTCTAATCTAATCTAAGAACTAACTAATGACTTGGATTATGACTTGATGCCTTGAGAATTTGATCCTTGGAGTATTTATAGTGCCCACAATGTTTAGTCCAAAATGCCCTTCATTAAACGCGCGAAAAGACGAAACAACCCTCGAAATTGGGCCTGTCCGAGCCATCACACGAATCCTCTCTTGTGGCCACACGAATGCATTCGTGTGGCTGCATTCGTTCGCCCCTTGTCGCCCGAACTAGGGATTTCTCGCACGAATCCAGGCTTGTGGTCGCACGAGCCCAGGCTTGGTTGCGCACGAGCCCGACTTCATCTCGGCCGATCGATCCTCGACTTCCTCATTTTCTTCATATCTTGAGTTCTAGAGCTCCGATTGACTCGATTCTTTTTCTGTTGCGACCCTCTCTTCGAACACTTCGACATGGTATATCATTTCCCTCCATTGGATCAACTCAAAATTTCTGGACTTTTATGAACTTGCTCGTCTCTTGCCAATTTTGCTCGTTTTCACTACAAAACACAAATTTCTTGCCAAAAAGGGTTAAATACACAAAGTATAGTATTTTAGGGTCAAATATGAACATAAGCACATCAAAACCATAGAGAAATGGATGCAAAAACATGCAATAATGACCCTAATCTGTACTTAACAACCATGCTATGTCTTTTTATGCCCAAAATATTAATATTTGACATAATTAAAGTGTGATATTTCATTAAAAAAAGTGAGACACTTGAACACTCTAATTGGACTAGGTGTACATGTGTTCGCCATTGACGAGAATAGAAATATGTAGTTAAATCGGAATCTAAAATTTTTTTAAAAAAAAATTAAATCTTTTGAAGTGTGTATAAAAAAAATATAAAATGATCCAAAAATGACTATTCATATATAAGTTATGTTGTGGGCCGAATATTACCATCAAGCGGCCTAGAGGCCCGCGCCAAATGGACGGCCCATGATTATCATGTCAAAGCCACCATGGTCGGAAGAGCAAAGGTAAACTTCCGAGCATCGACAAGGATCAATCGAGCAAGTTTGAAGTCATCCGAGCAGGACCGCATAATCATTATAAGTCCCTGCAGTTGCTGAGCACCCGTGGAGTGCTCAAACGAAGGACATCATCAGTACATAGGTGATCATGTACTATTAGATGATCAACACGGTCCTCGCGAGGAACGAACAGGGAAGACCGAGCATAAGCTCCTCCGGGCGAGGACGACCAACCACCGGGCAACTATTGGCTCAAGAAGAGGTCCACCGCAGAAGATCTTGAAAGAGAATCGAATCAACCTAAGCGCGCCCTAGGACCCTGTCAGAAGTACTATTTAGTTGGAGAATCAGCCAACGTGGCACCCTCCCATTGGCATATTACAGGGGACAATGACTACACTGGACGTCCGCCTTACGAAGCACGATCTAGGCTTACCAATATCATAGGGGGACCACATATGCGTGGCCCAAGCATGTCACTCTTCCCCCACAACATATATATATATATACCAACTCTTTAGAAGATGAGAAGAGAGTTCAAGAGTTTCATTCTCTCTCCCCACACACACATAATATCACATATAAATACACAATTACATACATGCAGGTGCATCTTGCGGCCTCATTGTAATCTGTAACAGTTTCATTAGCTTATTAATTACAGCCTCCACTTAAAGTCTCAGTCCTTGCAATATAAGGGTTAGACAAATATTGGTGTCTTTATCATTATTCAGTGTTAATCCTACTAAATTTATTGTTGCATGTTCAACAACATATCCATATTTGTTATTGGACCAACAAGTTCAATATTTTTATACAAATTAAGATTTTATACTTTTATACCAAAAATAAATAAATACCAATACAAATTATTTAAATCAAATTACAATTAAAAGTACTTTTTTAATCAAAATGTAAATACCCAAAATAAAATATTTAAAAAATAATGTTTAAAGATGTTAAATAGGCAACGAGCTGGTGGACCGACCCGTTTAACCCTGAAAAATACAGGGTTATGTTTGAGCATCTAATAGCCCGTTAAAAATCGATCTCTTTTGGCCCGGACCGAATAGCCCGCGGGCTAAACAGGCTAGTCCATTGGTTTCACGGGCTAGCCTGTTTATATATACTTATTCATTTATTCAGTTTCATTTTCATTTAGTGAGACATTTATTTATGTTATTTAGAGAAATCTACATAGTTTTTAATTTAACATATATATGTTATATGGAGGAAAACTCACATCATTTCGGCCTATTTATTTAACTCTGCCGTAACATGTCAAATTTTTTTATTTTCTTTTGAGTTTCACTAATAAATATGTTTGGCTTATAAAAAATTTAAATAATTAAATGTATTTATGTTGTAGTAGCATAGAGTCTGTGATGATGATGATTATTTGGAGATTGGGGAATTTAGATACATTTAAAAAAAATTGAATAATCGTTAATGTGAACATTATGAACTATATTTTAATGTAATTTTAATTAATTTATGAATAATATTTGAGTTTTAAGTTTGAATAATATCGTATTATGGTTACAATTTTGTATTTTATATTAAAATTTAAATTTTTTAACCTTTTTTTACTCTGACACCGTTAGTGGCTTGTTTAGCTATCGAACCGCTAAGGTTAGAATTTGATCTTGATTATTAGTGCTCCCCTAAAAATTAACCGCTAATATCTAAGACCATTTAGGCTCACAGCCGTGTAAAACTAGCTCTAATGAATTTAAATTAACGTCTCTAGTAATTAGATGTGTGCATTGGTAGGTTCGGTAACCGAATCAAACCGAATTAGCAAAAATTGAACCGAATAGAATTTTAGGTATAAGTAAGCGAAACCGAACCAGATCTACCTAAAACTAAACATAAGTGAAATCGAAATAAAAATCGAAACACAACCAAATTTATTGGGCAATTTATGAAATAATAAAAAATATATGGAGAAATAAGAAATTGAGATTTGAGAGTGAAGAATGGAGAATTATTTGGTACTGGAATAATGGCTTTGGAATGAGGCTTACACTGTAAGCTTTATTTTCAACTAAAGGGTAAAATTTAAATTAAATATTTTATTATAAAATATTATGTATTAAATATATATTAATATATAATAAATTCAGTTTGAATATCGGTTAATCAAAATAATTACGATAAATAATCGAACTGAATCAAATACCAAAATTCTAAAAAGGACTGATTAAAATTGAACCGAATTCATATTTCGATTCGATTATTGATAAATAACAGAATTTTGCACACCCTCCTAGTAATGTTCCATGAATTTAAATTCGGGTGCTACTATACATACCTCAAATTCCTCTAAACATACCCCAATTACTAAATATATATATTCCATTTAAAATGAAAAGCTAATTTAAAATACTAAACATGCCTCATTTTTTACTATTATACAATTTTCCAATTTTGATCTAGTCTTCTTCTCTCTCAAGTCATGTTAATGCTCACAATTAAAAAGAAATAAAGCACTGTCGCCATTTTTCTGCTATGAGAACAGAAACTTTGCATTGTCATTTTATTTGTTGCGACCGAATAAAATTTTAAAAGAATTCACTAGACGAACGTCATGTCTTCTTCTCCACGTTCCTTCATATCTCACCGAAGTTTTTTTTTTCTCCGCCTGAAAATCACCATTTTCCCCATCCAAAATTCCATAATTTCCAACCTTTCTGTATCGTCGTGGAAAATACGTCGGCTCATCCTCTTCCACGTCACCCCTTCCGCGGCGTTCTTCAACAATAGACAAATGCCCTTTTAATTATTTATTATGTATAGTAATATTTCATCAATAAATAATAAAAATATATATTTTAGATTAATTTGATGTCACTAACAAATCATAAAAAATGAGATTGAATTGATCTGTAAATTGTGTACGTGGATAAAATATGAATTGATCGTGCGTAAAGCTGTAGAATGGTTTCGAGGGAATTTGAGGTAAAATCTATTGGATGAGAAAGATGATTGAACTCCATAAATATAGCAATTAGGACGTGAGAGAGAAGAAGAATAGATAAAAAAAAGGATATATTAATAAAAAAATAGGTTATATTTAGTATTTTAAATTAATTTTTCATTTTAAATTGAGTATATTTAATAATTGATATATTTATTTAGAGTACTCTTTAGATTCTAAATGGAAGTAAAACTGAAAGAAAGAAATACGTGTCCAAAAAAACAAAAGAGACCCTCAAACCGACTCATTGCAATATAAAACCCTCGGTCGGTCGCACTCAGAGTTGTGAGAGAGATGGTGGCGAACGTGGACGGAGGGCCGCCAGAGGTAACTCTGGAGACGTCGATGGGCCCTTTTACAGTTGAGATGTATTACCATCACGCTCCCCGAACCTGCGAGAATTTCGTAAGGCTCGCCCGCAAGGGCTATTACAACAACGTCAAATTCCACAGAATCATTAAGGTCAATTTCTCCCCTCCGCTTTACCTGGAGATGCTTCTATTTTGATTTTGGACTGTTACTATTCTATGTTGATTGTGGTTTTACAGGATTTTATAGTGCAAGGAGGTGACCCTACCGGGACTGGTAGGGGCGGTGAATCCATTTATGGGTATGCTCATTCTCGTTATTTTTATCTCTCCTTCTTTTAGTCTTCAGTCTTTTGAAATATGGATATAAGAAATTTGCACATTTTAAGTTCCACACAATTTTGTATACCATTGTACACTCGCAACACCATACACATATTTACCCTCAAAAAATGTGACATTCCTTACCTTTTAAGCATCTATTTAGATGCTGTTTGGGTAGAGTATGTTAAATTGGACATCAATAATGGAAATTCATCTTTTGGGCTTAAGTTATGATTTAAATTACACCGTTCCTCGATTTATCCAACAAATACTATCCGAGTAGCGCACATCCAGGCATCCTGCTACTGATGAGGTCAACGATTCACCTTCTGGAGAATCTGGCTTAGTTATAATTCAACTTATGTTTTGTCAATTCGTATACTGCAGTAAGCACTTTGATGATGAGATACATAGAGAGTTGAAGCATACAGGAGCTGGCATCATATCCATGGCGAATGCTGGACCTAATACCAACGGGAGCCAATTTTTTATAACTTTGGCACCTGCACCCTCTCTGGATGGTAATCATTAGTTCCGAAAGTTTGCATTATTGCGTCAAACAACCTCGCCTTCTATTATTACAAGGATGTGTGAACTTTTTGTATTATTTAATATCACTACCATGAAGTTGATAAATTTGCCACTTGATGTTGATATGGCGATGCATTGATTTGGACTGCTCATGTTAAATTGTGAATTTAGGATCTGTATTTCAATGTATGTGCTCTATCAAATATACTGTTGTAATCATTATGTATACTTACTGATTTTAGTTAAGAATGTTTCCGGATCAAATTTGGGAAGTAGCAAAGACTTGAATTTGCAGTTTATTTGTGCTTGTTTGCAAACTCAACATAAAAAGTAAAAGTATTTATTTTTTTTAAAAAAGCACTTGAAACATGTTTTCAACAACTATTTTAAGTGTTTATTATTACTTTTGGTCAAGCAACAAACTATAGCTTTTAACTTCTACTTAAGTACTTCTACACATTCCCCAATAAAATAATACTACCTCCGTCCCAGGGAAGTTTGCGGTACTTTCCTGGGCACAGGTTTTAAGAAAAAGTGTAATGAGTAGAATGTGTATGGTGGAGATTGTGAGGTAAAGATTTTAAAGGTGGAGATTTAAAGGAATATTTCCATTTTGGGAGTATGCAAACTTTTGTGGGACAAAGTAAAAAGGAAAGTATGCAAATTTTTGTGGGACGGAGGTAGTACTCAATACCCTTTTTAGAAGTATTTTTTTTGCAAACACATTTTTCTTTATCATTTTTCAAAATCACTTTAATTTAAAACACTTTTTATTTTTTATTTTGCTACTAAAATTACTTAATATCACTTTTTCAATTCTACTAGAGATTGCAAACATGCACTCAGTGTGTTACCGTGATTTCCTTAATATGGTTATGCAAATAGCAGACTGATGAATAGGTTGTAGGTATGTTGCATGCTTAGTTGTTTACTATGTAGGTGCTTGATATAGCTTAATAGCTTTCTAATCATATTTGTTTACCTGCAATTTCATTACTTTGCAACTTTTATAATTTCACTACTTAATCAAGAAAAGAATTTGAAAATGTGTCAATTTTTGTATTTACAGGGAAACATACTGTATTTGGAAGAGTATGCAGGGGAATGGAAATTGTCAAGAGACTTGGCAGTGTGCAAACAGATAACACAGATAGGTATGCTCACTGCATTGCTATTATTGTTTTGTACATCATGAAACTGTAAAGAGTATATAGGTAGTAAGACACGATAAGCTAATTCAGTTGGGTTCTGTGGAGACAGGGTGAAAGCATTGATTCAAAAGATCCCTATAGATAATCATTTCCCAAATTTATGCTTGTCTTCGTTTTATCTGAATGGATGTTTCAGGAAAATTTCCAGTTTTTATTTTTTCAGCTATTGTCAGTGATGTGTATAATGTCCCCGAGGTTGAGCGATTCTGCTCCACTTGGTAAATGATTCTGCTCTACTTGGTTAATGCAGGCCTGTGCACGATGTGAAGATACTGCGAACGTCAGTCAAAGACTAGCTCATTGCTGCGTCAAGTTTGAGTAGCAGCTGGTGCAGCCCTCAAATTATTCTGTCACTGCAGTCCTCAGTTAAAAAAGACTAGCTCATTTTAGGCTCCATTTTCGGATAAAGCATGTAAAAGTTTCATGACGGACGCTCGGAGCACTTGATTTCCAGTTTTAGCCATTTTGATATTTATGATGTGAGTGCCACATTGGAGACTCTGTAGTCGATAACGGGTAACCTGTCTGTTGGGTTAGCTTTATTCAGAAATGTTGAAAAATCTTTATGTTTGTTTTGAGTTCCAAGTGCAAATTTTTATTTTATGTCAAATCAATATAATATGGTTAATTTTGTATTCTTTTATGTTATTCTGTAGAGTAAAATAGTAAAAAGAAAAAAAAAAAGGGAAGTGAGGGTAGTGATATGAGATAGAAAATTGAATAATAAATTTATGGGTGTTTTGGATTTGTATTGAATATTGAGATTTGAAAATTGACTTTTAAAATTTGAACTCGAGCGTCAAAAAAGTTATAATTATATCCGAGTGAATTTAGTAACAAACACAGTAAGTATGAGTTTTTTGTTGGCATCTTTCAAATCAGAATATTGAGAGGATTTCATAAGTTTTCACTCAATGACCTTGAACATGTAAGCCTTTCAAATAATACAAAAGAAGTACAACGAAAGGGCTAAATGCAAATATAAAATTGCCACACATCCGATTATGATCAGCCAAAAAAAAAGGAGAGAAAGAGGAACTCGCTAATAATGAAGAATTTGTTGCTACACGGCACGCCCATAGCCCTGAGCTAAGGATTAAATCATCAGCAAATACATTATGAGGGTCTCCTTCTACACTAAATAATCAATCATATATGTCCCAAAGGAACCAGACATCTAACGCCCCCATCAATATTTATAGTACACGGCAGGGGGCCTTCGTTCATGTATAGAAACTTTCCAACCTACTGATGGCCAAACATCATCAATCAATAGCTAACTACAAATCAACCCAATGTCATCGATTACCATTCTGATCCCATGCTGACCCGTTTTCTTTACTCGGTGAACAACACTGCTCCAGTTTAAATCCATTTTCCTTAATTGGTCCACGTATAGACATATTTTCTTTTGTGGGTTCTGCCACCTCTTCTTGAAGAGCCTGTTGTGAATCAAGCTGCTGTTGTGCCATGCGCATCAAAGATTGTAAATCGCCTTTACAATACCGTTGCCACATACTCCTGAATGATGACTCGAGGCCCCGTGTAAATCTAGATCCATCACATAGGGGGGACTTGAGCATCATATTGCGCAATCTCATTCTCAAGTTTGCCAGGGCATTAATATCGGATGCCAATTGTACAGCAAGCTCCACATATTCATCCTCATTGCTACTGACCAGATTGCTTAACCCTAAATGAAGGTCATCAGAAATAATGTCCCATTCTTATAAATAAGGTCATGACAAATCTGTATATAGACAATCGAAGCATAAAAGGATTTCCTCTTTCTCATATGATCATGCGTGAAACACTACGTGTAAGATTTTACAAAGGAAAATCATCAACATGTTGGTCAGCTAAATATATCTGTAAGTTCCAAAAATATTACAAATTGCGTCAAGTAAAAGTTAAAAGAGTTTTTTTTTTCACAGATTAAAAAATTTGATATGCTGATTTCGTGCAGGTAAAAGTTAATATTATTTTTCTTTTTCTGTGCAAATATTTACAATACATTCAGAGAAAGAAAACAGGCATTCGGAATTTTAGAAACTTCCTGGCCAAAATATATTGAAAGATAAGGTCTTATATGCAACTGATGCACTCACTCAACAGTTCAGGTTGTTTATACTGAAAAGTGAGGGTTAATTACACTGAAAAGTATAAGTTGATTATACTGTTATCTGTTTTCAGTGTAAATTTATTAATACAATCAACCCACACTCTTCAATGTAATTAGCCCTCACTTTTCAGTGTAAACAACCTCAACTGTTAGGTGATTGCACCGTGCACCTAGTGCATATGAGACATACCCATATCGAAATCTCATCAGAATTAAAAACTGTACACGGATAAAATACATACCAACTGTTTCGAGTAGACTCACACCAACATTATGAGCATGTACCAGACCTCCCATTGTGACACATGGGACTCCCATGTATAGAGACTCGCATGTGGTTGTTGTTCCCGCATAAGGAAATGTATCCAAGCTATGAATAGAAAGACATTCCAATTAACCTCAAGAAGCATGCCATGCAAAGTAAAATTACAGAACCTAGAATAAAGGATCAATTGTCTATTGCAAGCAAATCATATGCTTGATCATTTAAATTACGCTGCAAATCATATGCTTGATCATTTAAAATACGCTAGGTCCAGTGTGACAAAGAGTTACAATTTTCATTACCAAAACAATTTCAATGAATATTCAAACTATAAGAAATTAATAACTCAATTATTTATTATCTTGGAAAAAATTAGTCACGATCTCAGCTATATAACTTATGATGGCAATTCCAATCAAATGTTTTACACTTAAAACTGTTTGCCGTAAGAATGAAATTTACCAACCGTTGCACAACTGAATTAAAAGATTAAGAACTAATTCATCCCAGCCTCAACAGAAGACTAGAAAAAGGGTTCACCTGATGTCCATTAAAGAATATGCCTGCATATGATCATGGTTGAGAAGAATTAGAGGCACAAGATCAACACGCAGTGATTCAACCCCCAACTTCTCTAGTGTCGAGAGAAATTGCAGTCTCACACTATCACAGCAAAAAGGCTTGCACTTCACTATAAGACGAGAATTTGGAACAGCACATAGAATCCTTGCCCAGACTTGTAGAACTTTAGTTGTTATCTGTTACGATTAAAATAATATTACAATAGAATCTTGACGCTAAGTTTAAGATGCTATTTAACTGTCCCCAATACCTTCGCAAGATTGTTGAAGCTACCAAAGGTGACGAAGCCATTAGAAAGCGCAGGTGCTGGAGACACTGGCCCTGCTTCAGCAGAATGAGTGTAGCACAGAAACGAGTCTGGTAACCGAACTAACTCTTCAACATGCCTGTCACAACAGGAATGTAAAATATCAACTTGAGTTAAAGACGTCACTTATCTTTCACTGTGACAAAAGAAGAAAGCATAGAAAATCACTTCTGTTTTGTATCAAGTGGATCTGCCAGTGCATCAGTTATCCTGTAATCGATGGTAGGCAAACCAGTCGTATTAGGGTAACCAATCCATGTTACCTACAACTCCACAACACATAATATTGCATGGTTTTAGCAGAAGTAATAATGTGATACATTGTCTTCTCTCATCATGAGTATAACTCCATATTTTTTAACAGAAACATGACAATTCATGAACAAAAATTATAATGCACAAAGGGATGAATCATCCCTAAATGAACACATTCAGGATGCAGTATACAATTCTACTAACTACATTTGAAATGAGAAAAACCTTAAACTCCTTGCGCTTAGAGATAAACAAGCAACCTAACTTTGAATCTATCCTGGACTTCCTCTTCCTCATTATTTCCCAAAAGTTTAAGTACCTATGCATGATTTCTTCAGCCTTTAATTGTTTGAGTTAGAATTTCTTCTTGTTATAAACTTAAGATATTAAAACTTGGAATGAAAAGCTAAAAGCAATCAAGCCAATGCTTGTAGTTGTGCAGAGTCAAGTTTTTGAAAGGCAACAGCCCTGCACCAATATATCAGGATATTGTGAACTTTGAACAAAAAAAAGATTATAATATAATTACTATGCAGTTGCAATTTGTGTGTATATATTTGAATAGGAAAAAGCAATATCCACAAGAAGTTCCCACAACTACAGAACACTAAACAAGCTACATATAATTGGTCAAGTGAATTAAGGATCAGCTTCCTGCCTGATCAGCAAATTCCAACTTTAATCATACAATGTTGAACTTGTCCATTAAAAAGACAGAGAGACCAAGGGGTCTCACAGTCATAGGATCAATAAATATTGAATGCAGTTACTCTGCACTTTTTTTTATTACATAGAAATACCTGAACAGGTGCAGGCCGGCAAGCCATCATTCCCAACTTGTTATTTGCAGTATGACCGGTAAGTTCTACCAAGATATCAATTTTATCTTCTCTAACCATACTAGCAACTTTCTTCTCATCAACTCCGTAAATCTCTCTCCATGTTCCGCCATGCTTGAGGACTCTATCCCTAAATCTGTTTGTTTTTGCATCTCCCTGTCATAAAAAAAAAAGGAAAAATTATAACCGAGTCAAACAAAGACCTAATTTTTCTTGACTTTCTCCCAGAGTCGAATCACAAAATATAATGGTTGAAGAGGCAGTAAACTAAAGATGTCATAGAGGAGCCAATTAAAATAGTTCTACCTTCACAACTGCTGAATAAACCACCACATTATAGTTCGCATAGTCATGATGGATAAGTGGTGCTTCAATAAAGTATGATACAGAATGAGTAAAAAAATCAGGAGACACATATCCTATAAGAAGTGGCCTTTCTGGATCCTTAATGTTGTCCCAGGATGTATACTGTGGGAATAACCTCATAAAGCGCATACCCCAGTCCCTGTAAGTAAACATTTAAAATCAGGAGAAAACAGAAATAACAATTGGAGCATATTTTTGAGTAAACCCATGGCAAATGCACAAAAATTGTCACAAAACTAGTAAACATATTTCATGTGCAATGCATGCAGAGATTTGTATCTCATATAGTCTGGGGACACAAAAAGAAAAGGACAGCAGTAAAGTTGCTGAAAAATGTAATGCATGCTACAAAGAGCATAAAGTTATGACCAGTGACCACTACTGCCAACAAAAAAGTCTCAAACCTTTGTCCAAAAAAAAGTACATATGGAACTCAAGAGGGTTTCATTTGTTAGGGGCATATGAATTTCTCATGACCATTAGTCTTTGTAATCAACAGCACATGACAATGCAACTTATAAATATAGTAACTGCTGTCAACACTTCCGAAATAAGACATTCTGATGCTAGAGAAAAAAGGAACTTTTGTTTCAGAAGCTTTTCACCAGAGGAAAAACTGTGATCTTAAACAAATTAAGTATTAGGTAATAATACTATGATAAGAAGGTAAATATGAGAGAACTTGGTTAAGAGCTTGACCTGTGAGCCTCATATAATTTATCATCGTTGCCATCATTTATGTAGTTCAATGCAAGCAATCGATTCTGAAAGGTGTGTCCAAAAAGTTAGAGCCAAAATCTATTCAATCACATATAATAAAGAAAAGGATTCCGAAATATATTATCCAAGAAATCACTCATCAGAAGCTGAATACAGTTATCTATATAGCTTTGAACAACAACTACAGCTAAAGAAATAAGGGGAATACCTAATAAGTACAAAATAAGAAATTTTGAAAACCAGCAAGAATCTATAACTGGTAGAGATTTGACACCAACAGGACCCTCAGAGATCTTATAGTTGGCAAATCTTTCACCAGTTACAGTCCTTAGAACTAGTACTGTGTACTGTTTGATATATCATACAAGGCACAAGTCAAGAAGTAATATAGTAGACATGACAGGCTTGCAGCCTAATGGCAAGACAGGTTTCTTACAGCAGAAGGTAGATCTACTGACTAAGTTAAATTATTAAATGACCTGGGCTCAAAGTCAAAAGAAGTCATACCTGGCCTGCATTACGGGAGTCCGGATCTATTTTGAGGCACTGCTCATATGCTTCGACTGCCAGAGATATGCTCCCAGCATCTCTGTAAAGGACTCCTACAGATCCAAAAATATTTACTCGCCTAGCACTAGATAATGATAAGATAGATACAAAGAAAAAAACGAATTTCCAAACACAAGCAACAAACAATTCTTGTTTCAAGTCCGCTGAAGAACAAAACAAATACTCCATTTGTTCCACAATAAGTTTCTCATGGAAAAATTGCATGGAGAGTAAGGATAAGTGGATAACTAATATAAAATGAAGTGTAGTATAAGTGATGTGATTGAAGAGAGAGAATAAAGTGGAGGGGGGGGGGGGGGGGAGAGATAATAAAGTAAAGAGTAAAGGTGGTGGCAATTGATGTAAATAAAATGAAGTGCAGGGATAACTATTTAATGTATTGGTGTAAGTGAGTTTCCAAAAATGGTATAGGAAATTTATTGTAGAACGACCAAAAAGAAAAGGGAAGCTTATTGTGGGACGGAGGGAGTATATCTAATCAAGAAAACATTTCAGATCATTCCTTCATCCCACCCTTCCACCTCCACCATCAAGCTGGTTATATTGACATGAAAATCTTGTCTCTTTCACGGATATCTCATCATAAGTTTGTGCATGGAATCATTCATTCCTTAAATTAAGCTATATGAGCACAAATTTAGAGAAATATTAACCAGATTAGATACTTTCATTTTATTTTTTGATTGATATGGCATAAGGAAAGACCTAGATTATTATATGCTTCAGCATAAGTTGGATTTGCAACAATAGCTTTCTCAATCATACTCGCTGCAGCATCCATTTTACCCTGTACATAGAAAGACAGTTAGACCTCTACCTTTTAAGCACCAATAGATTAAAAAAATTAACAAGAAAGACTAGACACAAAACCTGGACAGTGTATACAACTCCAAGATTGTTTAATGATTGAGAAAAGTTAGGCTTGATTGATAAAGCCATCTGCAAATATTTATGGATATAATAGGCATACAATTGAAATGTAATGAGTTTAACCAAAAAGTCGACAAGCTCAAACTTGCCTGGTAACACTCTACTGCTTTCTCAAGGTTCTCTCGATCTTTATAAATAACCCCTAAATTGTTGCATGCCTCTGCACAATGAGGATTGAAGTGGAATGCTAGTTCATAAAATACAATTGCCTGCATAATTTGGACGCCACTCACTAATATGATAGTAATACATGAAAAGTTTTGCGTAACAATAAACATCTTCCAAGTGCGGCCTCAGTACAAGATTATTATTATCATTATCATTATTATTATTATTAATGATAATATATTAACTTTTGTTATTGTCATTAGCGACCAAAGCACAGCAAAATTGGATATTGCTGAATAGATTATTAAAGTGAACATAAAATAAGAAACATGAACCTGCAGTTGATGCTAAATATCCATTTAGCAAGGCCTTGTGACAAGATTATCTTTCTAAATAACAGATTAGAGTCAAAGCACCAAATTGGACCATGAAGTTTATTTCCAATTACCATGTCAAACTTCAGCATTTCTCCATAAGCAACGCCAAGATTATACATGGCATCAGCATAATGCCAATTATAATACAGAGCTTTCTTATAATATGCAACACCCTGGTTGATGTCACCCTCCAATTTCACCTGGATGGAAGCACTGGATTAATATCAAACAATCATCTTTTCCAGAAAAAGTAAAATAAATGCGGTTATTAAATGCTAGAACTATGAGGTGTTGCATACATTTTTAATCTCAAACAATCACAAAACGTATAATCATAATTTTATTAGTAGAACAATGGAGAAAAAGAAGACTGTAGAAAAACTTTAATGATGATTTTTTTGATCCATGCAATATAAGTATTTGAAAATTCATGGATCATCCACTGGACTTGTGGAAAAACATAACTAGGAAGAGATAGAAGCCACACCTTCGTGCCTAAATCAGTTAGGGCAATAGCCATGTTATTCTTTGCTATCTCAAAATTTGGAGAGACAGTTAGACACCTGCATAAAACAGCAGGGAAATAAACCCCAAAGGAATCAGATCGATGGAAGTCCATGAAACCAGTATATCAAAGGAAGGGCAGCAAATAATTGACTGAGCACCTTTCATAACAGGCGATTGCCGATTCCAATTCTCCACGATTTTTGTAGATAACTCCCATATTGCAATATGCTTCGGCATACATGGGCCTCTCTATCGCAGCTTTCTCATAGCAACTAAGGGCGGTATCATATTGCATCATTTCCGAATAGACAACACCAAGGTTATAATAAGCAGGCTGCACATTGAAAACTGATGCATCAAAATTCAAATGACTGAATGGAAAATGAAGCAACAAAAAACAATACTGAAAGCTAGGAACGTAGAATTACAGCGTAGTGCGAGTCAATTTTGATAGCTTCATAATACTTTTGAAGTCCCTCGTGGGTATTACCGGCAAGCTTTAAGCCAGTTCCAAGGTCCGTTAAAACAACTGCCAAGCATTCTGCAGCTGGCTTGTATGAAGGGTCAGCCTTTAAAGCTTTCTGACACATCTGCATCAAATAGACAAGTTAACACGAAGGTAGTCCAGACAAGAGAAGGAAAACCAAGTTAACTTCACCAATCAAATAAAACTGAAAATGAACATGATGGGCCAATGCTCGAGCAACAACCTATAACCAGATAAAGTTGTAACTATGTCACAAGTATTTCAGCACTTCCCATGATTATTTTCCAGCGAGAGTAGGAAGGAATACATAAACCAGAGAGGGAAACACCCCACCACACCACACCCACCCCCAACTCACAAATTAAGGATGTTTTTCTAGATCTATTTAAGCAGTAAAACAAGTAGTTCTTCTTACAACAAAATAATTGGAATCAACAAGTTCAAGAAATAACTAGAACAGCATCTATGATGAATGTCTGCAACAATACCTCAGCTGCATCCACCAGCCGACCCTCGTCTTTATATAAGATCCCAGAATGTGTGAGAGCACATGCATTTTGAGGCTCAAGTCTCACGGCTTCAGCAAAACTCTCATATGCAAGCCTCCCCAGGTTCTGCATTTGCAGGCAAATTCCTTTGCCAATTAGAGCTTCAACGTTTCCACCATCCTTCTCCAACACCCTCTCGTAGACAGCAAATGCATCCACAAACTTGTTCCTAGAACGGAGAATGTTAGCATACGACAAAGCATCTTTCTCTTCAGAAGTCTTCTTCAGAGGGCTAATGCCCAAAAAATTTCTGCTGCTAGAAGAAGGCTCTCCTTCTTTCACGAATACAAGACCATCTTGAGATTCCCTTACTTTGTCATCGTCAACATCTTTTTCTATCAACTCCATCGAACACTTGACACGGGCAGATTCAGATTCCTGAAACAAGAAAATCACATAAGTAGTATCATTTGACAAACTAAGCCATCCTTATTCAAAAGCAATAGTCCATTTTTAAATGGTCAAGAAGAAATAGCAGGGCTCCCTAATTTAAACAAGGAAAAATATTAAGTTCCTCTAACAATAATAAGAGAACACATTATGAAATTGACCATGTTCTCCTTAACCATACAAGAGACCGATTAGTCTAGGTTTCACTTTCTCGTTGCACAATATTATGAAGCTAGTTGCTGCAACAGGAAGATGGGGTAAGGCACAAAGCCAGTGAACTTTTCATAATTCTTAAATGGGATCAACTGATCAACATCTCCTCTTAAAATGAAAGTCCAACGGAACTTGTTCCAAATGCAGTGCTATTTATTCGATTTGCTGGAGAAAAAGGGTTTGGAACAAAATGTATTCACTATCAAAAAGATAAGGACAACGTATCCAGCTTTTAGAACCCATCCAAGGCTTATATACATAAAATAATAATATTAATACACCATTTGTACAGTTTAAGACACATTTGCTCAATCAGTCATACGCATCAGATAGTTGCTCGTAGCAATCATTTATCACCTTTAAGAACAGTAGAAACCCTAACAATAACTAGCTTACGAACTGTTAAGTCCCCTATCACATTATTAAAATTGAGAACAGGACTTCAGGCCCCTAACAAATAATCCCCAACCTTCTGCTTCGTCCAAATATATAACACAATAAAAATCAAATACATAACCAGAGTAATCAAAAGCAACAATCGATGGAGAAACGGAAAAGAAATAGTAAGTCGGAGCATACTAGCAGTTTATTCCAAAGCTTATGACTGCAGGTTTAAATAATAATTTAATATGAAGCCTGTGTCGTTCTGTTGATGTGCGGGAAATACATGACGTCGCGATTTCTTCCGTACGATGACGGTGGGGCGGGGTAGGGGTGGCGACTGGCGACAGTGAGGTTTGATGTCTCCCAACTACGGAGCCGCTGCTGTTGTACAATGACAACTGCATATACCACCAAATTGGACTGCCTGGACTGGACTATTTAATTTCGGCTCATCCCTTTCAGTAATTGCACCAATAATTTTGATCTTCATACCCATTGCTTTTTACTCCAAACCAACGACGAAAATATCGCAATATTTCTATTTTTATGATTATTGATATTGACATTAAATATAAATAATATGTTTATAATATATATAAAAAATTAAAAATATCAACAAAGATTGATCTATAATATTAATATTATTTGTTTTTTTTAAAAAAAATTGAATACAATATTGTTATACTATCGAGAAAATATTGAAAAATATCGCTAAATTTTGAATTTTTTTAAAAATAGTGTATTTTATGTTAATCTATTAGAAATGTAAAATTTGTCAAAATTATTTTGTTAAGTTTATATACTAAATTTTTGTTATTAAATTTTCATAATTTGCTAAATTTACCAATATCGATATATCCATTGATTTTTTTACATATGTAAAGTCTCGATACTCTCATCGGTGCTGATGTTTTCCACATTGATCTCAACTATAGCGTACATTTTTATATTTTTTAATTTTATTCAAAATATCCATAAAATATTATCTAAACAATTATTATACTTTATTTTAAATTTAAATAATATTTACATCCCATTTTCAAATTTAAAAAAACAAGTAGATACTTTATTAGGATTTCACCACGCATGAAATCTTAAAAGAAAAGGAAAGAATACTTCAGAAAAAAATTGTTGCACTGAATAAATCCCCAGTTGTTATTGAAAAAATTAATAGTTAATACTAATAGTTATCTGGAAGTTCTAAAGAAGACTTTAATTTAGTCCCTGAGGGCTTCAAAGGACTACAGTCAAGTCCTTTTTTAGCACCTTCACATAAATGATAATTTTCTCAAACAACTGAGAATTTATTTAGTGCAAAAAAAAAATTCTTAAGTTTCCTCTCCTATAATAAAAAATAATGAGGAATAAATACCCTCAGTATCTTCATTTAACACACACAATTGAATGTTACTAAACTCATTCTTTATTTTTATAGTAAATAGAAATGTTGGCTACACAACTTATAAATTCTTTGACAATTTATCATACTTCTTTTAAAAATATATTTTTAATAAAAAGTATTTTTATTCATGTAGAGGTAGAGGTTGAGGCTCAGGAGTGGTGACAGGATTCGAAGTGGGGCGGATGGTGAACAAAATAATTAAGATATCAGAACTTTTCCTGAACATTCTAAGAAGGGTCTTTCTATGATCAGGAAGGCTTCGCCCTTCCTGACATCAGTAAACCCCCTAAATACCGTTAGATTCATGCTCTAACGTACAATATTATTTTGAAGTGATTGCACTTTGCACTAGGGCGATTGCACTATGCATAAGGCGATCACACTGTTAAAAAAATTAATTAATACTATTAAATAAAATTAAAATTACTAAATTATCCTTTTAATTAAAATATTATTATATCTTAATATATTTTAATCAAATTAAAATTTATATTTTCAAAATTAATTCTTACACCCATTGCGACCGGGCCCGGCCCGAGCCAGAGTGGCCCGACAAGCCTAGCGGGCCGGGCTAAATAGGCCCGGGTCCAAAAATACAGGCCCGAAAAGAACCGGGTCTATTTAGCCCCGCCCGCTAGGCCCATCGGGTCACTTGGGCTCGGGCCGGGCCGGGCCGGTCGCAATAAGTGTAAGAATTAATTATGAAAACATAAATTTTAATTTGATTAAAATATATTAAGATATAATAATATTTTAATTAAAATCATTTTTAAAAATTAGAAAAAAAAAACTTTTAAAAAATTATAAAAGGTTATTTCAGTAATTTTTATTTTCTAATTTTTAAAAGTTATTTTTTTGGCTTGGGGCGAAACTATGTCGCCTAGGACGATGTAATATTATTTGTCAAAATTATATTGGTTTACTAACGTCAGGAAGGGCGAAACCCCTTCCTGACCGTAGAAAAGCCCTTCTAAGAAAGCTTATAAATTCATAAACAACTTATAAACTATTTTAAAGAACTTATAAGTTCAATCAAACACCCTTTACATAAGTTAAAATATGTAATTATGTATCATATAATAAAATTTTCAATTATGAAAATAAATAAATAATACTAGAATCATTCCCAAATTGTATTTTAATTTTTATCAACTAACTGAGAATGATATCAATATGAAAATGCATTTGATGCAAGTTTAAAGGTACAAGAAGTTGTAGCGATGCAATACAATGTGAAGCAGAAACATCAAAATTAGAGACACATAAAATTATATGCAAATGGGCGGTAGAAAATGAAGTGTACATATAGGGTGGAGATGAAGGGTAGTTATGAGGACCATGTATTTTAATAGGTAGCATGCATGATATGTAAGTAATTCAATAAAACTAGATGCATATGTTGGTATCACATTTAATAAAACTAGACGAAAGTCAGTGTTGATGCAACATACATGTTAAGGGATTCCTCCTAGACAAAATCCAACTATATATATATATATATATATAAGAAAAAGGAGTGGTGTGGTGCAGCAGGTGTCTCATGATTTACCTAACGTTCGATTCTTCAACTTGATTTTAATCTTATGAGTCGGTGCACTTGGGGGGGCCGAGCTGCCATCGTTTCTGCTCACCACCACATTTTCTTCCCCTGCTGCTGCTGCTGCACTCCCAGCATTATTTTTCAATTTCCCACCAGCCATATCTTGTCCACCTGATTCCACGATTATGGATGCCTTGCCCTCCTCCCTGTTGCAATTAGGGACTGAAGGAGGCATGGCAAGCAGTTTTGCCATTTCCTTCTCTTTTCGCTTCTTTTCCTTCTTTTGGCGCTTATGTTCCATGCGCTCTGGGTCGTCCTTTTTGCGCTTCTTCTCCTTGTCTCTCTTCTTCTTCCCCTTCTCTTTCTGTGGCTCTGCAGTATCAATTTTTACGGTGCTGGTTGTAGGTATGTGATCTGAATCAGATGGCAGTGGTAAACTAACTTTGCTTGAATCTGCAGTACACTGCAGCTCCTTGACAAGAACATCCTCACCATCCACCGTGGGTTTAGCACTCCCTATACTGGCGGTTACTCTAGAACCCACATCCTGCCATGAATTTGCATCCTCTAAGTTGTGATTACCCGTGCTCGCAGTCTCCGCAACATTTTTATGTGGGGCATCAACAGAGACCCAACTGCTTGCAGCACCATCACCATCGTTATGGGTGTTGGACACTCTGGGGGCCTTATCAGGATCCTCCGCCCGACTAGATGCACCAGATTGCTTAACTTTTATCTTTAGCTTTGGCTTCTTTAGTTCACGGCTGTTTGATACAGTATCAGGTTGGCGTGCAGGTTCCCCAGTGACCAAATTATCACGGACCAGGCCAGGCACTTGCTCCATTTCTTGATGACTGGAAAGGTAAGTGTCAGCTTTTCTAGAGGCCTCATTAGTATCAAGTAAAGTATCAGAGGGAGGAAATAGCTCAATTGGTTGACCATCTTCAGTAGGCATAGGAGTCACGAATTCATCTCCAGGAAGATGTGATGCTGAGTTCCTTTGTTCAGGAGCATCAGCCACGTTTTGAGTCGTCTGAACGAGTGAAGTATCTGGCAAAGGCATCATTAATTCATGATTTCTGGGAAAACCTTCCCCTTCTGGAACCACGAGATCATGAGGAATATCAGGAGCACTAGACCCCTCTGGAGTCTTGGATTGCTTAATAAGAGCCGCGAATATTCTTTTAAGTTCGCTAAATGTTTTTGCATGTCCCGCCCTCGTCTCATCTCTTGGAACCCCATAAAGAGTTGGAGCCCTGGATACATAAGATGTCATCAATAATAATTTTCAAAAGCCTGCCAACTCAAGACAAATGTATTACTCCCTCTGTCCCAAGATAAATTTCACACTTTCCTTATATGGATGTCCCAACTCTTTCTTCACACCCCAAAAAAGGAAACAACTCACACTCACAAAAGTCAATAAAGTACATTTTTTATATTTTATTATTTAACTTCACACTCACATACTTCACTTTTTCTTAATATGCGTGAAACTCCACCTATGAAGAAAATGTTGGGACGGTGGGAGTACTAAAGAATCCATAGCTTGTATTCTAGCCACAGAAAACTTGACACAAATCATTTCAGAATATATTTGGAGATGAGAGAAAACAGTTGTACATGAGGGCTGAGGCTAATAGATTTAAATTGTTAGCTGCCCCCGTTTTAATAAGTAAATAGGAGAAAATATTTTGCCATCTACAGTATCGTGTGTTTTGAGATTTCACCTCCTATTTCAAAGAAAATAGAACTGAAGTAAACAGAAGTTATTCTTTTTTCTTTCTCCCAAGAGGTAACAAGAACAGCTATAGAGATGTTCATCAACAATTTCTTTAATGCACAGCTCTATATTGTTTTATCCATCAGCAATAAATTAGGAGTAGTCTTCTGTGAAACTTGTTCATCTAATGAAGTTGATACCAATACATGCATTTAGTATTATTACATGCATCACTGATACCATAATATTATACAATCTAAGGTGTACGTAAATACATCCTCTAATCCTCTAGTAGGGATTTTGAGTTACTGATGTATACTCTTCTGGTTATTTTGGATAACATGTCATTCTCACAATAAATTTAATAACATTGTGTAATTATTTAAAGGGTTTATGATCACATAAATTGCAACGTGTCCTAATTCTATTGGTTGAATTTATATTCTGATATAATTGTTTGTTTTTCCATATGTGTGATTGCTTTTATTGAGATTGAGATTTTAACAAGGAATCATTGACTTGCAAATTATTAGTTATAATTAATTACTGAAATTATGAGAAATTTACCTTAAAAATCATACTATCTCCATCCTACTCTACTTTCATATCTATCTTATTTTGGACGTCACAACTCTACTTTCACACTTAAAAAATATTCTATACTCACAAAAATTAATAAAATACATTTTTTTTATTTTTTTATTTAAATTTACATTCACATACTCTCTTTTTCTTGGTTCCTATCACATCAAAATGTGAAAGTTGTTCCAAGACGCAAGGAGTACTTTATTTTCGTAAAATAAATTCCATATGTTGTCTTTTTTATTTAATCATATGTTCAAAAATTATGTAATATAATATATTTTTACTTCTTAAATTAGATTAGTCATATAAATATGTGATATAGATTTTAAAATAAAATTTACATTAATTTTTAATTCTTCACATAGATTATGTTTTTAATTTTCCAAGAATATCATAACTTATAAATATTGGATGTCAATGTATTTATATCAAATCACATATCTTCACTAATGAATATTATTAAATACACAAACTTTAATGAGCCGTAGCATAAAACTTATACCACGAAATGTACTTACTGATAGCATTAGTTATATTCACTTATATCATACACATTTTACATTGTGATATCAGTAAGTACATCTTTTGGTATAAATTTCATGCTATGAACAAGTTTTACAGAAATGCTACTCTATTAAATAACTATTAACTTATATTTTTTACATTTACAATACACATATTAAGAAGTAGTATTTAATATATTGTACGTAATTAAAATCGACTATTTAACCGCGTAATACACAAGACAATATACTAGTGTAACAGTATAAGTGAGCGCACGTAACAGTATAAATGAATACATCTAATAGTATAAATTTCATACTGTTGAGAGGAGAATTTGTGATAAATTAGAAGTTTATTGAACAAAAGATAATGTGTTGCTATAACGGGAAAGCAAGTATTACCTTTTGGCAAGAACTTGCAAAATGCAGAAAATGTAGTGACGAACGGCAACATTGTTAAAAGCCAGATGGCTCTCAAGCAAGCGCAAGAGTGCAACAAGTGTCTCACTCTTTACATCATTAACACAATTGGACTGACTGGTCATCTGAGATAGACGCAAAGCACAGACGGCCAATTTGGTTTGTCCTAAAATGATAAGAAAAAAGAGCAGATTTAGAAAACAGAGCATGCTTAGCTGTACAGGTTCACAAAAATTAGCCAAAAACTAAGGCATGTGATTATCACAACACAGAAACAACTATTCTCTCGGGCATATGACAGAATGGCAGGCAAATGCAAAGTAAACGAAAAATAAGTAACCTCGTAGAGATGTCTCGTCATTAAGGTACTTGATTAACAGTGTAAGTGCAGCATCAATTCCTTTACTCTGAAATTCAAGTTCAAGAAGTGCCTTGCTAGCAGCAACCTGAATTTGACATGTCTTTGATACCCGATATGGTTTAATAAGTTCAATTACATGATCCTGCATATGTGAGCAGATGTGATTCAGTAACAACTCAGCTAGGCACGCATGAAAAGCACGAAGGAACTTACTAGAGGTATGAAGTTTGATAGTTTGAGTGCCATTTGACTCAGTGATTGCATACAGCAGACAGTCAACATCCCATTGTGACTTGGCATCAACCTATCATTCATAATTTAGACAACAGTTGAGATTACACACACCACACACATTTTTTAACTGCTAAATAAATAGTGGTACATGTCTAATTGCATGGTTATTCACAAATTTAGAACAAATACACTTTGAATTTACAAAAAAACTCCCCTTGCGATGTTATCTTTTTTACAAGAAAAAAACACTATTAAGTGTGTAAACTACAAGTACCACCCTTGATGTTGTTTCTAATTTACAAATTGCACTTATTGTAGGGGCTATTAGTGAGAAAAAAATCAAATTGCACCTACTGTAGGGGCTATTAGTGAGAAAAAAATGCAAATCCCAACAGTGCGTGTAGTCCTTGAAGGAGTTTTTTTTTTTTTCTCACAGCATAATAAGGTGTATTGTTTATATAGATCAATTCTCAAGTTCTTGTAATTGACAGAGTTGTACATGAATAGATGTTATTTTGTAGCAAACAATCCATAATTGATACCTGTCAAATTGCAATAGACGATCAAGACGCTTCAGCAGAGATGGTAAGTGACTGACACTCTGTGACAAGATCAAGAAGCGGCAGAATGTTAAGCTACAAATTAAACCAAAGCATTGCTCACCTCTCTGTGGTAAGTTAGAAGCAGCATTGTGTAAAGATAGAAACAACCAACTCAGAGTGTAAAAACCAAAATGAAAACAATTGACTGAACATAAATCAAGTTTCCAAGACATCTATAAAACCTGTTCCTTTCACATTTGTGGCTTCACGTTAAAACTTGAAATTGATAACTACAGTGTAATAGAAGACCTAATCAAATCTTATTCAGACAATAAGTATCATTGGAGAGAACCATTCAGTATCTTATTACACATCCATGTAATGAAACAAAACCAACTTTTCAGTACAAAGAGAGCACACACCAACAACAAAAGTATGTGAAACAATTGATTACGTCACAAGAAGCCCATATTGGAAGCATGGGTATTCATCCACGCCCAAAAACAGAAAGCTGATTGGCTTGTATGAATTCAACTCAGTGAAGAAATAATACACCAAGATAGGAAAGACATGTGATTTTCTTTTATGGAAGAAACAGAACAAGGGGAGAGGGAGGGAGAGAAGTAACATCAAAAGCAAGCAGCATTACCAGAATAGCTCAGATCACATACCTGTTGCCCAAATTCAAGTTCACCAACAGCCTGGACCAATGCAGCTACCCAGAAAACATCTGAGTATGAGTTCCCACTGTTATCATTGTACTACAAGCATGACCGAACAAGTATTACAAAAAGTACTTCATCACACACAAAAAAAATGAAATCAAGGAAAGACGTGCAGCAGAAAGAAGAAACTATTATATGATAACAACCAGACAACAGACATCAAACATCAATACTCTGCGAATTTTAGTATTGAAATAGATACCTTCAAAAGTTCCAGAATGAACTCAACAGCTTCTCTAGGGCTCTTTTTGTCTGAGGCTCTGACCATAGCTATGGCATGCGGTATTGCCTGAACATTTAAAAGTAAAAACAGCTTAGTCTCATTGGAGTAGTAGCCGGATAATATATCCTCAGCATTTTCAGCACACAAATTTTTTATGATGTTCTACATTCACTAATGGTGTCCTTCAATTCAACAGATCTATGATTTCAATTTCAACTGTCATCTTGCTAAATAAAACCAGACTTCGATGTAGCCCTGAAAATAGGCAAGGGAATACAGGTCCATGAAGGAAGGAGCATTACGTTAATAAGTAAAACTAGATTAATCTGCTAAGAGAAGGAATCTGCAAACGCTCATTAACAAAAGCAAGTGTCCACATTGAAAATATGAAGACAGTACATAAAAAGTGCATGCAAAAACACATAAAAAAGAGAGATCTATCAGTTCTTTTAAGTTGGAGATCCGGAATCCACCTTGGATAAGGACATATCAGAAAACAGTTTGTGCATACTCTTGATGAAAAGTAAGCTGGATTTTAGTTGGATAAAATGTTGGATTTAAAGGTACTGATTAAGTAACCAGGATAAAAAGTTGGATTTAAAGGTACTGAATAAGTAGGCTGGATTTTAGTTTGTGCATACTCTAGATTAAAGTAACCTTGCTGAAAGTTAAAGAGATGAGAAAATATGAAAATTTTAACAGAGTTCTTCAAGCATAAAACCAAGGTTCAATTGCATCATAATCACACGAAACACAATATTGGGGAGTTGCCAAAGGTAACAATTCACTTCAAACAATATTTATAAAGTAGAGACAGATTTATAGTTATATCTTCAAAGAAACTTAGTTGCACGATAAACAAAATCTCTTTTTAAAACCCTTCTATCATGTGGGCAACAAGCTGGGGCATGACCAAACACATGTAATGAAATTCAACCTTCCCGTATGTATATTTCCAGTCCCACACCCCACTTTTTAATTTCAAACTCATCCACATTTCTCTCCGGATTTTGGCATAGGATTTAAATTCTAGTATTCAACCCTATAATAAACACCTATTTTACTTTTTTCAAACACAAGTTCTATACGCAATCAATCATCCAACACCAAGAAAAACAATGCATCTTATACCAAAGCAAATTGAGAAAAATAAGAGGTGATTTTCTGGAAAGAACATGTAACAGTATCCTGGCCAAAGGAAGCTACTTGTCACAAACTCGGGATTCCACAAGAAGATTCCACTTTATGTGCTAGTGTACAGTAGAAGATAAAACACTCCCTAAGACACGTAGAAACTAAAAGTGCTGGCTCAAAAAGGTCAATAAGATGCGCTAAAAAATGCAGGTGCTATTGTATTGGAAAATATATCACATCCTACCTCAGTGCATTACCTCAAGTACAAAGTACTCCTGGAAATCATGAAAGTCATTTGGCCTATTAATGAAGAAGAGTGTACAATCAACAAGTTGATTTGATGATTTCATAATGTATTTAGAATTCCTATCTATATTTAAAGAATCTACCTGGGAAGACTGATGTCTGTATCAAATCTCCGACTTTTATAGAAGTTGATCAGATGTAATAAGCCAGCCCAATCAGTTTCCTGATTAGACAGTAAAACAATATATTAAAATGTAAACCAAAATCATCAATAGAGAAAAGATATGCAACAGGATAGAAGAACACCACTGACAAACTTTATGAATTGTGTCGCTGATGATTGTGGCAAAATATAAAAATAATCACTATGAAACTGACAATTATCAATTCGCTGATGAAAGTGACAAAAGGAAGACCTGTCCTGACCCACAATTTACATCAAGAACAAAGAGATTTGGCACGGGATGTATAACAAATCAACTTATCGCAACAGGTATATATATATATATATATATATATATATATATATATATAGAGAGAGAGAGAGAGAGAGAGACCCAACTCGCACTCACATACCTGAGTCATCTCACATGATATGCATAACCATGACACATGCAAAGCAACTTCACCCACATTCATTCCAAACCCATGGTCATGTTCTCAGATAAATTTATGGTAAAGAAAGATAACATTGCTAACAAAAATTTCAAGACAAAAACAATCAAATCATGCAACAGGTGGATTAAGGGTACATTGGTTAATCTAAATTTCTGAAATAGAAATTAAATATTTATAAAATGGAAAGAGCTAAGTATACCTCACATGCTGTAGTAGCCAATGCATATGCAGCCTGTATGCGGACTCTCCAAAAAGCCTGAATTACATAAATGAAGACACAAAGTTGAGCAGACACTGGAAAGTGACACAGTAGTGCATACAATCATCATGGTAAAAAGGATAAGGACCTTGGAGTCACTAAGAAAATTATTCAGAGCGTTAACAACAGAAAATGAAAGTTGTGGCAGGGCCTCTAATACTTCAATAGCTTGCGCCTGAGCAACAACATCCTTGTCCTTCTCCAACTGATTTATCTACAAAAGAAAATACCGTGTCATCCAGGTTTTTGACTTAGAGCAACAGAAAGAATATAACTTGTTCTAACTCTCTTGTTGCAAGAGACAGCTAGTTCCCTTATTTATTTCGATACTTGGTCAATAATAAATTTCATCTAATTCTCGACTTTGTCACATGGAAGCTCGATGTAAAAATTACTTTAAACAGATCACTACAAATGGAGATCTCAATGCAGCCATTTATACATTATGACATTTTTTTAAAAAAAGAAAGAAAATGCAAGATGATTAATTATCCCTCTAAGTAATGCAAGGAGATTAGAAAGCGCAACGACAACCTTTAACAAAATCAGATGCACAAAAAAAAAAAAATTGAACTCCTTATGACTTGACATCCACCATGCCATGCTAAAATTGACACTATCCAACACCACCTCTAAGGCTTCCTCTCGAACCTCAGAAATCCTATTATTTCTAAACATGAGGAGCTACATACAGCTTGAATTATTGCCCCCATACATTTAGAAATAGCAACTAGCAAGACAGGGTAAGAGATACACAAAGTTTGTATTAGTAAAGAGCGTACTGAATATTTTCCGTGACAGATCTATTTCTTAATCTGACTTCATTTTCGACTCATTTTATAGCCAATGACGGAGCTGCTATTTCATTTGATCTATCAAATGGCATTTCAATTTACGTACAAAATGCAAAATTGAGGTGAGAGAATTGAGTATTACTTAGCTTTCCTCCAGCTCTATCAAAATTTATCCATTAAATAAGAACTCCATCAATATTGATTCATTCATAAAAATTGACAAGTATAGTACAAATATATTACAAGATGCTAATTGTTTTAATATCTTAGTAAGAAGCCTTTCTGCAGTTATACTGCAACCTCCCTTTACTAGTTTAATGTTTTTATACTTTCTTTACTTTTATTTTAACTTCTACAAAAAACATATAAAACGACCACTTACCCACATTTGGACAGGCTGATTAAAATTTACTTCAGCAAGATACTCCATTTCTGGATCCGCGCGGAGCCACAGTATGGGGGATTCAGAACTGCAGTATGCATAATGTTAGCAAGAGTTCACGACCTAGTACAGCTGGGTTAAGCATAAAAAGCATGATACACGAGTAAAATACTTACTTAAGTCGCACATCAGTCAAGGCCACAGCATCACCATTGTCATCAGAACCATCAGCCTTCGGGCCCTTCTTGGTTTTCTGGAAGCGCTTCGCAGCAAGTTTTGAATGACATTGAATTTCCAGCAATTGCCATGGCTCACCAGCCATTGGTAGAATAGGGTGATCATACATACCATCGAGCTCGTGCACCCTAATACTCATCATCCCAGGCCACCCAACTCCGCCTTCTCGATTTTCAGAATCAGGATTGATATTTTCAATACCTACCCATGAGTCAGGTCTAGAAGTACAGCCACGCAGTACAGCTAATTCCACCATATTTTTTCTTTTGTTATAGGAGAATCCCATCCTAAGTCGAATCAATAATGGTCAAAAGTAAAAGGGGTGTCAATAAGAATATTTAACAGCCAAATGACATTCTAAATTGCAAATACCAAAGTGTCATACTTCAGCACTGGACAACCACAGGATCCAACCCAGCGAGGAAAAAACTCCTTAAGGAATGGGCGCTCAAGATTCCCAATTTTATTGGCAAAGTGTCGGAACTGCCAGCAACAACCAGAGCAAAACATGATCAACAAAGGATTAATCAGAATATGTACGACCCCACCTATGAATGTAAAACTGGGAAAGAACACAAAGCCTATAGTGTTACCTCTTTGGTGCTTAGAGTTCTCAATGAACGAGAACCATCTCGAGCCCTCAAAACAATATTTTGCAGAATCTGTAGACGGAGAAGATAGCTGTCATTATAAAACTCCTATTTGCTATCAGATCTTTGATACATAAATCAAAATAACCAAAAAGGAAATACCCCACAGTCCACATGTAAAGAGTAGAAATTCAAAATTACATTCATGTAGTAAAATTCCCTATTATATACAAGGGATGACTTGTTCTTTGCTACCCTCAATTAAATATGAATTAAAAAAAAAAAACTGTGCTCATTTTAAATAAAATAAAATATGTGAATGCCTTTACGTATCAGATACTGAAGTGAGTTCCAAATTCATTACTCTGAAATTAATTATGTGAACCATGAAGGACAGACCTTAGGCTAGGAATAAGTAGAGCTGTCAAAACGGGCCTGCGGGGCGGGCCTAAACCCGCAAAAGCTCTCCTTTTGGCAGTGCGGGGCGGGGTGGGGCGGGCTGAAAATATGGCGGGCCGCAAAAACTCCAACCCAACCCATTTAATGGCGGGTTGCGGGCTTCAGCGGGCCATCCCAATTTTATTTTATTTTTTTGAAAATTTTATGAACTAATACTTCAACTAAATTTATTAAATAAAATAGTGACATAATAAATGTATAACTAAAATCTCGCCACGAGAATCACAAATCTCATAAAATAAAGTTTGTCAAATATAATACAAATCTCATAAAATAAAATTCACAAAATAAATCAATAATGTTAAAGACATAAACTTAGCACAAACCATAGAGTTTCTTAAAATTTATCAATTATTACATCATAAAATCATTTTTTTTTTGTAAGCGGAGCACAATAATTTGTTATTTTGTTTGGAAGAAATTAAGAAAATGAATAATAAAAATTTTAAATTTAAAAATTAATTAAAATATCATATAATATGTATATATATTAATGTGTATATATACATATATAATATATACACATTGGCGGGCTGGCCCGCCCCAACCCGCAACCCAAACGGGCCAGCCCGTCTAGGCCCGCCTCTATACGGGCTTGGAAATGTTTGGCCCAACCCTCAATTTATTATGGCGGGGCGGGCTGGCCCAACGGGCTCAACCCATTTTGACGGGTCTAGGAATAAGAGTATAAAAAAAAATTATTAAACTTCAAGCGACAAAGAGTGTAACACCATTATAAAGACTTCAATCTACCCACAAGAAGGGAAGAGTAATCTACGTAGGAGAGCCAATTCACACGAGAGACAGCCATAAAAAAGAAACAACTAACATTACATGTGAACAACTTTATGTAATTGAAATCAAGCTTTGAGATTCTTACTTTACGGAAGGACTCGGGACCCATCTGCTTTTCCAGCATTTGAAGGACAGCAACCTATATTTAAAAACAATTGTTAAATAAAAAACAGAACGCCCAAACATAAGTTGAAATTTTCTTTGTTTTTTGATCGGGCAAATTGTGACTTGAACCCATGACCTCACGGTCATAAGTAGTGGAGCTCTAACCACTTGACCTATACCCTTTGTCCATACTTAAATCAATTAAACCAAGCAAAATAAAACTTACAGATTTCCATGATCTTATTTTCCCGTAAAAACCAATGCACTGGGTTCCATATAAATCCTTACAAGCAGGACCGTAGCTTAAGGCAGTTGCACCACTATCATCTGCTTGCCAAACAGCACAGTTAGCCTGCATTAAAAGCCAAAACAGTAGTAAAGGTTACATCAGCTCTGGAAGAAACAAAAAATGGTACAGATTCTCATATGGAATTTAGGAAGATCCAAAACCAAAATAGTGGTATTCGCTTGTGCCTTAGGTATTCTCTACCTACCGCACTTATGCAAGTTTCCAGGCATTAATATCCTTTTGTTTAAGGTTGTTAGAGCTTCTCCTCATACTATAGCAAGGACTAATTCAGTGTCTGAGCACATGGTGCTCAAACATTGGCCAGGAATAGTATTTCAAAGTAACTTGACATGTCACTCGTAATAAATGAATGCTATGCAATTACTTGACATGTAAGGGTGAATATGTTTCCAATACACATATGTCAAAGAAGCATTGCAGATTCTAGTATTCCATTACTTCAGAATGACTAATTCCTCATCATAGAAACGTTCATCGGCCAAATAATAGATTATATTACATCTATCATAATGAATATAACAAATTATCATAATTTATGAGATGTTGAAATAAATCAAACCTTGTATCTTCTATAGCGTGCTTCATTGTTTCCCAGGAACCTCTTAATAAAAGAATCCGCGAGAAACCCAGCAAGACCATCTACCAACCACTCTACCAGAAAATATTACAGCAACAATATCATATTAAGGTTTTCCTGAATTAGTCAATTATTGGTGCAAACATAAAGATTAGTGTGTTACCATCATTCGGAGTTTCAGGAGTAATATATACCCCAAACCACTGTCTCGCAAGGGCATAAGCAAGTTTAATCCTTGTATCTATAGTCTGTGCAGTCAATCCATCATCAGGCACAAGAAAGATAAGAGAAAATATGTGCTAAGAGGGGACCAAAAGCTTAATTTATTTCATTCTCATTGACCACAAAAGGTCTTATGTGAAATCAAAACAAGAAGGTTGAAGGATATATACACTGCTTACAGCTTAGAAGATCAATTATTCAATATGCATACCTGATCAATGAGCTTCTCATCAAACAACAGATGAGAACTAAAGATGCTCATAGAAGCTCCTAGACTCCATGCAGATACTATCATCTCAGGAGCAATAAACACTTGTGTGTATGATCCAAATGGAAATGATGCAGAGAGGTGATCCTCATAATAACTGTTGATAAGTACACAAGACATCAGAAAAAGCCATTTGAAATTTCATGAACTTTAATATTGATACTCCCAAGGCAATCAAACTTTGACAAGATAATCGAGTTTTCAAAAATACCACTTATATTGTGGAGGGGATGATGTTTGTTTTGGGTTTTGAATTTAAACTGGTTCTAGTTTGGGATTTTAATAAAACCATAGTTTTAAAAGGCTCAAGGCGCACAAAGGCGCAAGAGTGAGCCTTGCGCCCGAGGCGCAAGGCGCGAGCCTTAGGCGCGCCTCTCGTCCTTGACTTTCCTAAGCACATTTCACACATATATTACTATGGAAAATCATATAAAACCACATAATACTACCAAAATGACAATAAATGAACATAATAACACAATTTAACATGAAATTAATACTAAATTAGTAAATTGAAGATAATAGACTGCCTAAACACACATATTTCACAAAAACAGCAGCAAAAACACCCAAATATCACCAAATAGCAGTTCTATTAAGTCTAATTAACTAGTCCTCATCAAATTCAAAGGCCTCCTCCTCCTCCTCATCACCAAATTCATCATTATCAATATATTCCTCTTCTTCCTCAAATTCATATTCGCCTTCATCATCTTCATCTCTAAGTCTTATTGCACTTTAGATCATTCGTCTTAGGTGGTGCAGCCAATGTGAAGTACTTCCAACCCGGATCTTTGAGTGAAGTACAAAAACTACTACTATCCCCTCCGCTTTCCATTTGATTAGAACTGAAAAAAAGACACATACAGCTATATTTCAGTCATAAACACACAAAAAAAGTTTAAATAAAACACAAATAAGAATTATAACATTCAAAATAGCAGGTTATAACATTGAGAATTTTATTTTTAAAAAAATTCTGTTTAAAAAGAGTGAAAGAAGTGATAAAAAGATAAAAAAAAAAAAAAAACTTACCGGCGACTGGCGGCGGCCGGCGGTCGGCTAGAAGCGGCGGCGGCCGGCGGTTTGCTGGAGTAGGCGGTCGGGGGCTGGAGCCGCTGGAAGGAGGAGTGGAGGCCTGTTCGAAGGTGATGTATGAAAATAAAAAGAAAACCCTAACCCTAGTCTTATATATTGTTACCTTATTTAATTAAAAAAAAATATATTAATAAAAGTGCTACTCTATTTGAACTAAAAGTGCTATTTCTATGGAAAAGAATGAGTCAAAAAGCTGATAGACCAAGAGGCGCGCATCAGGCGCGCCTTGGTCGCCTTACAAAAGGCTTAAAAGGCGCGCGCCTTACGATCTGCGCCCCATATTTGTTACTCGAGGCGCTATACCTTGAGCCTCGCGCCTTTTGCGCCTGAGGCGCGCCTCGGGCGCGCCTTTTAAAACTATGAATAAAACCATCAACACAACACCTACAAGGCTACAAACCTATTATCATAATTTTCAATACAATCAATTCTCTTAACTTACACTGTAATATATTTTAGTCATTATTCAATCACCCATGCATTACAATCGGAAACAACATTAATATAATAATACAACTTCATTTACTTTTACACAATGATTTGACATACAATTAATCTTTCCCTACTCAAAAACTCAAAACAAACAGAGTTCCCTAAATTTCAAAAACTTGTTTTTAAAGGTCACTTACAACCCAAAACAAACATCACCCAAGAGAAGATCAATATTAGGTGATAACTGAAAGCATTGAAGAAAAACACTATTGTATTCTGCAGCTTTGACAGGTTAGGAGGTAGATAAAAGCATGACAGCAAGGTGACACCATCGAGTTTTCAAAAATACTGCTTATATTGTGGAGGGACACAATCAACAAGGTGATGTTTGTTTTGGGTTTTTTGAAATTTAAACTGGTTCTAGTTTGGAATTTTAAAAATTCAGTTTTAAAAAAACCATCACCACAACACCTTCAACCCTATTATCACATTTTCCAATACAATCAATTCTTATAACTTACACTGTAATATATTTTAGTCATTATTCACATCATCCATGCATTACAATCACACACAACAACTTCATTTACTTTTACATAGTGATTTGACATACAGTTAAATCGCATCCTACTCAAAAACTCAAAACAAACGACCTTATCTTTATGAGGATTTCAAGATTACCTAAATTTCGAAAACGTGTTTTCAAAGGTCATTTAAAACCCGAAAAAAACATCACCCAAGGGAAGATCAATATTAGGTGATACCTGAAAGCATTGAAGAAAAACACCATTGTATTCTGCAGCTTTGACAGGTTAGAAGGTAGACAAAAGCATGACAGCAAACCACGATGTCGATCAGGAAGAATCTCAAATGGCGCGACTGCCAGAGATATCCACTGAGCAGCAACCGGAACATCTAATTTATAAACATAAGTCTTTCGCGGCGGATCATCTTTGGTCAAAACCTACTAGAGGAAGAATTTGTAAAGAGGCCTTCATAGAAAGAAATTATTTCCACAGGAAGGGCGTCATGAAAAGTTATCTACCACAAGGAATAGGGAATAATAACTATAGCATTATAACACCATCACTATATTCCAATATGACTTAGCCTATCATATATCTAGGAAATGTTGTGTGAAAGTAACGACGGAAGCATGAATCTAAAAGCATACAAGTATAAGTAGTGGATTCTTATGCTAGCGACAAAAACTTTTCCTACTTCCAATTATGCCAATTTCAAGATATTTATCACTCATCAGTGATCTCTCCACCTATAACAGTCTCCTCATCTGTGTACAAGCGTATAGCAAAAGAACCGTCTATGACAAAAGTACACACTAATTGTTTTTTTGGTGAAAGACAATTAAAAGATCAGCAGGAAGGAGTACAAGAACTCCTCATGGGATAGTAGACATCTCGCAGTTAAGCAGGTTTCCCATATTAGAGTGGGTGGTTCAATTCAAATTACTAACTAGAGATATCTCCAGCTTTGCCCATACCCGAGTTTGTATTTATCATCTTAAATAATTTGCTTACTTGATGGTGCTCAACAAATAAGCTGCCTAAATGTTGTTATCTGCATTGATGACCCCACATAACAGAAAAATAACCTTTCTTTTACCTGATGAAGTAAGGTTCCAGAGCTAACTGCAACGAGATTACTGGCCACTGTAAATTCCAGGTCATAGCTGAGCAAAAATGAAGAATAGTTTAAGATGACCATAAGAAAACAATAACCTTAAAATGTTCAAGTTGGCAATGTAGCCACGCAAATACCAGCAACACTGAAAACTGTCATCCAAACAAGGAAACCAACATCGTGCACGCCTCAACTGGTTATCCGTATGCAGGACATCGCCGTTAAAATGAATGCCTGTCTCTGCCTTCTCTACCCAATACTCAATACGCACATGTTTCACGTTCTGCACCGACCTGCTTGAAAAATATAAGACAACTAAACCTCATAATCCTGTCTGAAGATGAAAATAATGTAGTTGAGCACACTCTAAAAGCAACCCACACATAGTAGTTGCATACATATAAAGAGAGTTATATTTCATTTAATTTCCAGATCCTGTAATACAGGCAAACTGACAAAGCTAAAACTGGATGGCATTTTTAGTAATCCATTTGTCTTTATGAAAGATTTGTTTTTATGGCAACTATCTGAGGCATAGCAAGTTGAGTTTACAGGTTTCCAGAATAACTACAAGCTAAGACATCGATAGGTGTAATATAACAACAACATCAAGCATCAATCTGAAACCAAATTCCTTAAACTTATCATGAAGAGTGTTTTTGTGTGTACATGTATGAATTTTATGACCCAAGATTAATCATGAAGCCTTGTTTTTAACATGCTCGAGTCATAGTAGTAGACTTCACATGCTTGCTTTTGCTTCAGTAGAGAAGAGAAATCATTTAAGGACAGGAATTTAAGGATTCCATACTTTTCTAGATATGTGTTCTTGCTGATTTCAACAGAGAGATGAATCAACATACATAACAAGAAGCAAGTCCATGGGCATTGAGTTATCGAAAATTCCAGGTAGAAAAACAAACAAAATAGTCTTAATGGGCTTTTGTTGTTGACTTTGTTCAAGGAACAAAATATTAAATTTGCAAAATGGGCTCATAATAAACTCAAGAGCCCTCCTCTCCTCGCAGCCTGCTTTCGGTAGGTCTAGGAAAAGTGTAGAGAAAAGAACATAAAAAATGAATATCTCAAATATGGAAAATAAAATTTTCTATGCCTTCTACATTATATTTCAAACATATAAAATATTTTCTTAGATGAGAGTGTAATTGAATATTCTGTCATGTCTAAAGTATTTAAGAAAAAGCAACAGGGTATGAGATTTGGATGTCACTGCAAGAACAATCTAAAATCATGTAAACCAGGATAAACATAAAAATTAGATGTTACCCACACATGAAGAATTAAAAGTCAACTAAAAACAAAAACATCTATATACCAAAAATATAAGCAGCAGACATATAACCATCAAACACCTGCTAGCGTCAACAGACACTGGATCCCCATTGTCCAACTGCATATATTCTTCTTGATTTTTGTCAGTGTTAGTGGTCTCATTACACGAAATCAGCAAATTCGGAAGCAGTTCAATCTCAAGAGATGACAAATATGACGACCCAGAAGCATCAGCAGCTGAAGTGGCTGATGAAACCACACACCATCTGTCTCTTGGGTCCACATGCAGATAATGAGGGAAGACTTCAAATCTTGCTGGTTCACCATCAACTGTAACCTTCTCAATGGCCAAATTATCCGCATGTAATCCCACAATTCCATCGTCCGGTATAGCTATCTGCAGTTCTGTATACCTGAAACCACAGGTGGCATAGTTCAAACTAAAAAGGAAGCCTACAGAAAAGATACAGACATGAGAACCAAAATATTATGAATGCAACCAAGCATTTCAACAATGAGAACCCACATGCATTAAGAAAAAGCACTCTGATAACTGGCTAGCTAAAAAAATGTCAAACTGACATTCTAACTACTATATTTATTTAGAACTGTCGCTTTATCTAACAATAATCTCTTTTGAGTTCATGAGCTATAACATTACTCACACCAGGAATATGAGTCACTATGACATTTGCACATGTAAGAACAATTAAATACTAATGATAACAGAAATCGAGAAAGAGACCCGTATATTCGACGATTGTCCATGTCAATGGACAGACAGAGCTTCTGATGCTTGACAACTGCCTCTGAGTTACTATTATCTCCATCTCTCTGTTCTTCATTCTTTGCCTTTTTAGCCTTCGCCATTTGAACGTCTATGGATATAATCTATGCTATGTTGCTTGGACTCCCTAAAATGAGAGAGTCCGGTGTCCGTCGGGTGCGACACAGATGCGGAAACAGAATATGTACCGGTTTCTTCACATTTCCAGCGGACTCGGCAGTTCCTGTCGACTGATGGAGGGGATAATCGGAATTGGCAGTAATGATGATGAAAGAGGAAGTTTGAGAATTGAGAGAAATGAATCAGAGATAGTGAAGACTGAAGCGTGCCTGCTGCTTCTCCACGAAGACGATCACAGTCGCGTCCGTTTGTATGTAATTAGGGTTATTAGCCGATGCGATTTTGGGTTTTTATTATTTTTTATCAATAAAGAAAAATTGTTATAAAAATTTAAATAATTTTTTAATATAAAGTTACCTTTAAAAATTAATTTTTAAACTATAGGCTATTTCAAATAGAGCTGTTAGTTATACGAGGCGAACGCGTTCGAGTAGTCTTAGCTCAGGTTGGCTAGTTATGCTTATCGAGCTCAGCTTGTTAGAATGATGAGCTTAAAACTAGGGGTGGCAATGGGGCAGGGCAGGACGGGTATTTAAATACTCATGCCTGCCCCGCGCTCATGCCCCGCCGCGGGGCAGTATGTTTTGCCCCATGCCTGCCCTGCGCGGGGCAGATCCGCCCCGCCCTGCCCCATACTTCATATACTAAAATTTAATATATATATATATATATATATATATATATATAATTTAGATATATCCATTAAATCATATTCAACATAAATAATGAACCATGTTCAGCACATTATATTCAAAAACCAAGAAATTAAATCATTTTACAAGTCCTAATGAAAGTATAAACCCTAATGAAAGAAAGTGTTTTTTTATTTATTTATTATATTTTAGATATTAATTATTAATGTTTAAATCATAATTTAAAATATCTTATATATAATTTTTAATTATATTAGTTTAATAATAATAAATAAAAAATATTTGATATTATTATATTTATTTTATATAAAATATAGTATTTATATATAAATAATATATATTATTTAGTATATAATATTTTGGGAGCGGGGCGGGGCAGGGCAGGGCAGTAAAATTGTAAACCCATGCCTGCCCTGCCCCATGCGCGGGGCGGGGCAGGTTGCCCCATTCTCAGGATGGGCGCGGGGCGGGGCTGACCTATTCAGGGCGGGGCAGATCGGGGCGGCTACGGGGCGGGGCGTTTTGCCACCCCTACTTAAAACTGAGCTCAATTCGGCTAAAATCGAGCTCAACTCGGCTCATGTAGCTTAAATTAAACTTAAGTTCGAGTTCGAGTCAGAAATTTAAGAGCAAAACTCGACTTGAGCTCTAATATTCTGAAAAAATACATTTAACTAATAACATATCAACAATTTCATAATTCAACATATTAACATTCTCATATTTCAATAAAAATAAAACTATCATCAATTCATCAATACGAGAGATTTGATAATTAGAGTTGTAATATTATGTAAAATTTATAATTTCATACCCTAAATTATATAATATTTACAAAATAATCTTCATTTTTCGTACCTACCGAGCCGAACTCATTAAGCAATGGGTATTTTCTTTAGCTCACCTCATTTAACACATCGAGCCAAGCCAAGCTCGTTTCGTTTAACAACTCTATTTCAAAATATGTCCTTTTTCTCAGTAAGTAAGTTTTAACTTTACAATATATTAAAAAAAAAAAAGTAGATATTGGATGTCGTGAAAAATGAATAGGTATTATTTACGTAAGGGAAACTTAAACCCTTTAAGTGAAACTTACATATTAATTCACTTTTGACTTTGAGGGATGACTTTAGAAGGGAAAATTACAAAATAGTTCAAAAAAATGACACTAATTAGAAATTAGTTTTGTACAAAAATAGCTTATGTGCTAAAAAAATTATACACCTGTGCAAATATTTGGATCAATTTATAAATATAGTTACTTTTTTGAACCAATGTGTAAATGCCCCACTTTAAAATAAGTTCACAAAAAAATCAAACATACAAATAGTCTCACATGCACATACACACAAAATCGTTTGCGTACGCGCACAAAACTTTTTTTGCACAATAGGCAAAAACGCTTGCACAACAGACAGAAAATCATTTGCACAACAAGCCAAAATTAGATTACACAACAAAATAAATTAGTTTGCACAAATTATTCATTTATAATTTTTTGTTTTTGCACACGATTTATTCTTATAAATTTCAAACATATTCATTTTTTATTCAATTAAATTCGCACAAAAGTGAAAATACATTTTGCACAATCATTAGATAATCTTTGCAGAGATGAGAAATACACTTTACCCAATCACAACTACACTAAAACATGACCACAATTGAACAAAAAATATAAAACCTAATTAATCTAACACAAATACAACTTCTACTAATTTGTCTTCTTCTTCGGGACACCAGCCTCCAACCTCTGTATCCACAAGGTAACAACATCTGTGAATTAAAATATGGAACCCAAATACAAATTTGAAAATCTTGAACACAAATTTGGAACTAAATTATGCAACTAAAAATATTGAATGCACAACCCTCAAATTGATATTTGAAAATAAAATTTGGAACCAAAATCTTGAACACAACTAAAAATTTGAACTAAAAATCGAATTTTGAATGCACAGCCCTCAAATCTGCAAACTAGAAATTGAATTTCGAAACTAAAATCTAAAATAAAAAATAGAATTTGAAACTAGAATCTAAAACACCTTAGTTCGTTCTTCCCATCTTCCGCTAACCTCCATCCCCGTCACACACCTCCGTGAAAGTTGTCGCCCAGCTTAGTGTCGTAAAAGTTGTAGCCTCCTCAGTATTTAGGGATGTGCATAATTCGATTACTAACCAATAACTAAACCGAAATATGAATTATGTTCAGTTACCATAATATTCGGTTCGTTTTCAGTTAGCCATTTATTAGAATTTTGGTATTCGGTTCGGTTATTAACCATTATTATTTCGGTTAACCGATATCCAAACCGAATTAATTATATATTTAATATATAAGATTTTATAATAAAATATTAATTTTAAATTAAAACCCTAATTTAAAATAATTGATTTTTCGAACTTTATTTGTATTTATATTATTTTAATTAAGTGCTTGGATGGTGGAATATTTTAGATTTTTGTGCAATTGAACTATATTTTTTAATATTGATTATATTTGTACTGTTATTTCAATAAATTTGGAGTGTTTGTGTAATTTTTATTTTATTGTACAAGTATTTGGGTTATTTAAATTAAAATTTGTAAAATAGAAAAAAATGGTTATTTCGGTTTTTATCGAAAACCGAACCAAAATATTTGGTTTTGGTTATATTCCATTTTGGGTGAGTTCGGTTCGATTTAGGTTAGTTATACCAAAATTCGGTTTCGGTTACTAAAATTTGGTTTAGTTCGGTAACCGAACCGATCGATGCACACCTCTATCAGTGTCATGAAAGTCATTCGTTCACTTTTCATTGCCAAAAATATGTGAATTGCTATCTCATTCTTATCGCTGTTGTGACCTTCGTCATAGCTTCCCAGTTGTTCGCTCGCAATAGTTGCTCATGCCCAAAATTGTTCGCGTCCCAAACACTTCCACTCAAGATATTCGTGCACTTCGATCGATTGCAATATACCAGTTTATCGCACGTTTTGGCAAAGTACCCAAGACCACTGTACGCGAATAAGGTTGTGTGTGCATGGAAATGTTTGTGCCACATTTTTCTCTGATGGATGTTCTCATGAACTTTATTAGGCAAATTGTGGTATTAACCGCCCATGATGGTAGTGGTTGACTAAGTAAACTTCACACCACTGCTTAAATAAGGCTATATTCAAATTCTGGGCAACCGCAATTTTAAAAAAAATAGAATAAGAAATCGGTTGCAAAGATTGAAGATGGGCCAACTTAATTTAATTGATTGGGCCATACTTATTTATTTAGGAATTGGGCCTATAAATTTAATTGGGTCCAATTTAATTAGATCTAATAATTTTGGTCCATCTCAAATAAATTAATCTTGCAAAAATAAAAAATTAAATTTATTTGCATGATTAATTTAAGGGAATAAATTTACTGAGGAATAAAAATTGCTTCTTAAAGCAATTAAATTTGAGAACAAAAATTGTTTTTTAAAGTAATTAAATTCAAAAAATAAAATTGCTTGCTAGAGCAATTAAAAACAAATTATGCAATAAGAGGAAAAATTGCTTGCTAAATCAATTAATTCAAGTTGCGCGACGAGAGAAGAAAAATTTCTTGCTGAAGAAATTGAAATCAAGAATTGAAGTCCTTGCAACAGAAATCAATTGCAGTCCAAGAAGTACAAAAAATGGGCGGCGTTGCTGATTAATTTTATTTGCAACCCAATACATAATCTCAGAAGTTAGTGGTCTTGTCAATTGAAGAGAACTTGCAGCTCCTGAAATTCAAAGTTATCAGCCTGATTACAAGATTGTGTACAGCTTCAGAGTTATTCACTATTTACTAGCTCAGATAGCTTGACAAGAAAAATAAATTGCAAAGAAGTTATTGACTCATTTTCAGAATGATTGCCAAGAAGCCTTGCAAATGAATTGACAACACAAAGAAAATTAGTGGTTTTATTTATTAAAATTATTTGCGACTCAAGAAGAACAAAAAATTAGTGGCCTTGCCCACTAAAATTTCTTGGGTCTCAAATAATTTAGAGAATTATTGAGCTAAGCGGTTCATCCAATGGAAATAGTTGGACAACTCTCTAGTTGCTCGATGAAGAATTATCGGCATACTTCTGAGTTGATTGCCCATCAAATATAAAGTCGGTCGGATACAAAGACTCATCGTCTATAAAACATGCTTGCGATTAAGTATTGCTCATTTGCTCGAGTAGCACATCAACAAGGAATGTTACAACTTTAAAGGCCCAACGAATTATTCATCCGTCGAAAGCAACGAAAAAGTGTAAAGGACCGAATTCCGCAAAGTTCTTCAACAACAGGCAATGTCGCAAGATCAATTTTGAACATGCCATATCAAAAGCTCCAGCCATATTTCTCAAACAGATAAAAGAGAGCAAATACAATCGAAGAGCACAAAAGAATCAATACACAATTCACCATGGAGTGACATTACTAAACAACGATCCGTCCAAGACAGATCAATGCAATCGCTGATGGAGAGGCCAGATCCTCACAGAGCAAATAGTTCGCAATGAGAAATTGGAGTGTCTATTTAGAGCGAAAGATTGTGTGAATCCTCTCGCTTAAGACTATTGGATCATGAACAATGTCCAAATAATAGACCCTCTAAAGATGAATTGAAACTAATGAAAAAATAATCGGAGTTATCAACTCGCTCAGAGGGCAACATAAATTCATAATTACCAACATCACCTCTATTATTCATAATTCTGGAAGCACTTGGAAGTTCAATATCCGACAATAAAGTTGTACGAGGGAGAATCAGACTCCAAACGACTATAACACCCTGATCTGGGAAAATAGAAAGAATGTAAGATGGGTCAATCAAAATGTCAAGAAGAAAGATAAATTAATTTAGATCTACCTTGTGGGACTTCTACCTAAGCTGAAGATGATGCGGACTGGTGATCAGACTCTCAAAATAACTGATCCAATGATATCAATGGGGGCATCCGACACAACTCAATGCAAAAAATTTCCACTCATATTGGGCGATCATTCATATCAGTGGGAGATGAAGAATCAGATTGATATTTTTTGGAACGATTCGATAAAATATTATTTGAAGGCAAGCCAGTGAGTGAAGATATAAAAATAATAGCCATGATGACTGAACTGAAGAAAGAGACCGAATTCTAGCAAAGAAATGCACCTTACGTATCCCAAGATCTATTCCAAATCCAGGAGTAAGGCAAGAATCTTTATTGTTATATGTTGATAGGCGAACTACTAATGAATGTTTACTAGAATAAATAACCAAGGTTAAGGAGCTCGCCAACATGGCCCTGTGCCACGTCATCAACTTTGACCAGTCAACAACATGGGTAGAGGAAGAGTTCCCTAGAAGCTCACCCAGATGTATGATGACATGTCAACAATTGACCAGTTAACCAACACAAGGAGAGAGAGCTCGCATGGGAGCTCGCCTGGAGTTCGCCCACCTCCAAGAGACAAGACCTAATCCTACTACCATCACCACATCCTTGAATAACACAAGGCAAGGGAGCTCGCCCAGTCCGGAGTAGAACTGGTAGCTACGTAGGGAATCAGTAGTGATGTAGTAGGACATATCAATGTAATTAGGGCATAATAGTGAGTAAGGACATGTGTTAAGGATACTTGTCAGCACATTAGGCTAAGTAAGCCCATTAAGTGTCACCTCACAACATGAAAACCTATAAATATGTCTCTTGTACTCTTTTTCTCTCTCTAAGCTCATAATACAAGAACTACTTTCTCTCACTACTCTCTCTCTAGGAAATCCTCTTAAAAATTCATAATCTTGTTTATTGTTTGGTGGAATCCAAAGTGTAATCAGCCACATAATTAACCAAATTAACAGATTCTACCAACAATTTGGTGCTAGAAGAAGGGCTCGAATCTCCGATTTAAAAAATTGAGAGAAAATTTGTGAAGAACTTTGAAGGTGTTCTTGAGCAACCTCAAGAACATTTGAAGATACAAAGGAATTACCCAGACTCCAGCTGATTCCCAGAATTTGTGAACTGAAAACAAAAAGAAGAAAGGACTCTAAACGCATATGTGTTAGTGGTTAAACCAAATTCTGGAAAAACCACTTGCATGCAAGGCTAGAAAGATCCTTACCAAAAACAATCTAACCTCCCATAGCTAGACCATGTCCAAGGAAAACATGCACACCTCGGCGACCACCAGGAGGTGGAAGGGGCGCGCTCCTTATAGACATCAAATTGATGGGGAGACCTCATACCAGCGAGCTTCCCAGCGAGCTGAGAGGCAAACTGATGCTGCCCCAGTGGCACAAGATGGGTTAAGCCCAGCTCTACAAGAGATACTCCGCGACCCCGGCGAGCTGGAGTGAACCATCGCTGCGCTTCAGAGGCTACAACAACAGCAACAATAGTGCGACCTCGCGCGAGCTCCCCAGCGAGATCCCACGAACAATGCCAGGGAGCAGGATACCATGCGCAATCAAGCCACCCAGCCCAGGGAGCATGTTGGCGAACTCCCAGCTAAACAAGAGACGAGCTCCGCAAGAGCTCGCCAGCACCAAAATGCCGCTGGAAAGGCGAAGGTTGCCAATAGGCTTGGCTCACAAGGTGGGCGAGCTACTGCTTACACCGAGGTCTCAGCGACCCACCAGTCCTGGGAGATTCTCCAGGGTAGACTAGGACCCCGATGGAAGGAAACTATCCAGGAGTCTATGCCGGCATCATCCCGAAGGGAGGAGTCGGATCTACGCCCGCGTAGGTCCGCGCACTTAAGGTTGAGGAGGCCAGCCTCCGATAGACTCGGCCCACACAGCACCCGCTAGTTCCAGCACATCACAGATGGGCTGCCTCAGAGCAAGGGACTGCGGGGTCGTACGTCTATGAGGCGTACGATCCTTGAACAACCTCCACAGGAGGTAGCTCACAATGATGAGCTGGCGTCACTGAGGAAAGCTGTAGAGCAGCTACAAATGCAGGTGGCCGCAAAAAATGGCGGAGCTGATGCCACCACACTCCCAGTGTCGCCCTTGACACCTTCCATCTTAAGGGCACCAGTGCAAAAGAAAATCTAGTTCCCAGTGATGGCCGCGTACGAGGGAGAATCTGATCCCAAAGTACATATCTCGAAGTATGCAGACTTCATGATCTCGGTGGGAGCCTCAGACGCCACCCAGTGTCGAAACTTCCTGCTGACCCTAGGGGACCGAGCCCACCGATGGTTCTCATCGCTCGCCCCGGGGTCGATTCACTCCTTCGGCCAACTGACGTGGGAGTTCTTATCTCACTTCTCTGACTACAGGTCATATCTGACCCAGAAGCACATGCTTGCCAACATCCACCAGGGAGACAACGAGTTGGACCAGCAGTACTTGGAGCGGTTCGACAAAATTTTTCTGGAGGGCGAGCCTGTCAGCGAGGATACCAAGATAGTGGCCGTGATGGCCGAACTGAAGAAAGGGGCTGAGTTGTGGAAAAAAATACACCTGTCATGCCCGAACACCTATGCCGAATTCCGACATAAAGCAGGGGTGTACGTGGATATGCAAGAGGCATTATTGAAGGAGGTCGGTGGCACCGAGGAGAAAAAGCCACACAGAAAGAAGTCCGGGGGCGTCTACATGGCCCCCAGAAATTTGAAAGCCTTTGGGGATAGAGAGGAGTTCAAGAAGAAGTTAAATCAAGTGCTCACAGTCTCCGTTGATCATGTGTTTGCAGCGGTGAAAGATAAGGCGATGCTGAATGAGCCGAGGAAGATCCGGCAGGACCGCAACAATCTTAACCCCAATAAATTATGCGCTTACCATCAGTCTATCGGCCACTTCACCAGTGAGTGCCAGGACTTGCTCAAACAACTCTGTAAATTTTACGAGAATGGTAAGCGTTCAGAGTTCGTAAAGAAGGCCACGACAAAGAGGCCAAGGCAAGGTAGGAAGGAGGAGACTGATGATGAGGAGGTAGAAGATGAGGACCGTCGTGGCCCACAACACACACGCAGAGGACCTCCCCCTCCACCGGCGCAGCAAGAACCAACCCGGAAACTCCTTATTCTTGAGGAGAAGGTAGGACCTGACGGGGCCTCGAAGATGGAAGGCAGTCCATCTCGTAGAGACTGAGGAAAGCCGAGGTCTGGGCTGTCAACCAGGTCCAGGAAGGAAGCTCCAGCTCCAAGCCCGCCACCAAGCCAACTGCTGAACTCACATTTTCCCAGGCGGACTTGGAGGGAATACTGACACCCCACAATGACTCGTTGGTGATCAGCGCCAACATCATGAATGTAAAAGTTCACCGGCTACTAGTGGACACAAGCGCCTTCACCAACATACTCTTCAAGATAACCCTAGATCTGCTGGGTGACTACGAGTCATACATAGAACCATGTAATGCTAGGAAAGTGGGGTTTGGGGAATCTGTAACCATTCCCCTAGGTCAGATTAGGTTGAGTGTCAAGCTTGTATCGGTCGAGGACCCAGAAAGGAGAATGACTAGACTTGTAGATTTCCTTGTCGTTGATCAACAGTCGACCTACAATGGGTTCCTCGGTCGCCCTTTTATTCATGAATTCAAAGCGGCATGTTCAACCTACTACTGTCTCAAATTTCCAACTCCAAAAGGTGCCGGTACAATCAAAGGTGACCAAAAGAAAGCAAGAGAGTGTTCACTCCAGATTAAAAGTGGCCAAGTTAAAAAGTCTGTAACGCAGGTACTAGTGCTCGAAAATGAAATGCACCTTCCGGCGGACGAGCCCAACATTCTAGATGTCATCTCAGTAGAGACAGAGTTGATGGAGGTGGACGACCAGTCTGAGGAGGCAGAGGTTGCCCAGGTAGATGGACAGGTGGAAGGTCAACAACTGGCACCGATGGAGATAGACGAGGTCCCCCAGACGGGAGAACCATCCAACCTAGTCCCTCAGGAGGCAGAGGAGGTCCGTGAACCCACCTGTATTGATAAAAGAGACGATGACCTTGAACCTCGAGTGGGTTACGAGCCAATGGCAAAGGAGGACTGGGACGAGCTCATCAGTGATCCAAGATGGAAGAACAAGAAAAGGAAAGACACCACCGTGGAAGAATTGAGAGCAATCCAGGTGGACCCGGACAAACCAGACTTAGAACTTTTCATAGGTTCTGAGCTGCTAGAGCCGTACAGAAGCAGGATGGAGGAGTTCCTAAAGTCCAACCTTGACATGTTTGCCTGGTCCCATGAAGACATGACGAGAATCCCGCTGGAGTACGCATGCCATAGATTAAACATCGATCCAACGAGGAGACCAGTCCGCCAAAAGCGAAGGAAGTACGGACCAGACAAGTACGAAGCATTGACCACAGAGGTGAAGAAGTTGCTCGACAACAAGTTGATCAAGGAGGCGTTATGTCCACAGTGGGTTGCTAATCCAGTCTTGGTAAAGAAGCCGAGCGGAGCATGGAGACTATGCATCGACTTCACAGACCTCAACGCAGCATGCCCAAAAGATAACTTCCCGCTGCCCCACATCGATCAACTAGTTGATAACACTGCAGACCACGAGATGATGACATTTATGGATGCTTTTGCAGGTTATCACCAGATAGGAATGCACCCGGATGACCAGGAACATACATCGTTCTACACCAATAAGAACATGTACTGCTGGGAAAGGATGTCATTCGGACTAATCAACGCCAGAGCTAGCTACCAAAGACTGGTGAATAAGATGTTCGACCAACACATCGGACACACGATGGAAGTGTACTTGGATGATATAGTAGTCAAGAGCTTGCGGAAGAAGGACCACCTCAAGCAAGCCTTTGACATACTACGTCACTACAACATGAAGTTGAATCCGAAGAAAAGTAGCTTCGGCGTGCATTCGGGAAAGTTCTTGGGACACCTGGTGAGCCAAAGAGGGATTGAAGTCAACCCAACCTAGGTGAAGTACATCATGGAAATGGAGCCGCCTGACTCGGTGAAGAAGGTTCAAAGACTGACCGGATGTTTGGCGGCTTTGAACCGATTCATCTCCAGATCCGGTAACAGGAATCGTCCGTTTTTTGAAGCAATCAATGTTAAACACCCAGACGATTTATGGTGGACAAGTGAGTGTCAGAAGGCCTTCGAGAATATCAAGAAGTACCTGGCCAATACACAAATCCTATCAAAGCGGGAGCCTGGAGAGAAGTTGTACCTGTACTTGGCAGCATCAGAAGTGGCCATCAGCTCGGTACTAGTCCGAGCCGAAAGAAAGACATATCTACCGGTGTACTATATAAGCCAAACCCTGCATGAAGCGGAGTTACGATTTTCGCCAACAGAGAAGCTGTCCTATGCACTGGTGATGAGCGTTAGAAAGTTGCAGTCGTATTTCTTTGACCACCTGGTGGAGGTGCTGACGACATTTCCACTAAGGCAAATACTGCACCGGCCGGACACTGCGGGACGCTTGTTGAAATGGTCACTAGAGGTTAGCCAATACGGAATAACCTACGCACCCCGAACAGCAATCAAAGGACAAGCGCTCGCCGATTTTATCGTCGAGCTAACTTTCCCACAAGATCCGACGAGAGGGCGTATAGCTCTGTGACACCTCTACATGGACAGATCATCGACTAGCACAGTAGTAGGAGCCGGTGTAGTACTGATAAGCCCCGATAAACAAGTTTTCACCTCAACAATCTGGTTTGACTTTAAAGCCACAAACAACGAAACAGAGTACGAAGCACTAATAGCTGGACTTAGGCTATCATTAGCTGTGGGGGCAACCAATCTTCGAAGATTCCCAGCTAATAATATCCCAAGTCCGGGGGGAATATGAGGCTAAGGATCAGCAGATGGCGTTGTACCAAAAGATTGTGGCGCACCTGATCTCGATGTTCAAGCAAGTTTATATCGAGTAGATCCCGAGACAGGAAAATACACAAGCTGATGCACTAGCCCGACTAGCTACGAGTAGCGACGAAGCAGAACTGACGAAGGTCATCGTCACCAAACTAAAGAACCACTAGACGTCCGATTATAAAATAAATCAGACTTCGATTGGGGGGGCAGGAAGACGGCAATGATTGGCGCACTCCGATAAAAAATTACTTGAAGGATGGATCAGTCCTAGAAGATGCATGGGAAGCTAGTCGGCTAGTGAAGCAAGCAGCCAGATATACGCTGGTAGATGGCCAACTATACAAACATGGATTCTCTCTACCCCTACTCAAATGCTTATCTGAAAAGAAAGAGTTTGAGGTGTTAGAAGAAATCCACCAAGGAATCTGTGGGAGTCACGCTGAGGGCAAGCTTTGGCATACAAGACGATCAGACAAGGGTACTATTGTCCCACTCTGCGCAGAGATGCCATTAGCTTCGCCCGGAGGTGCCGGAAGTGTCATCTGTTTGCACCAAACATTCATACTCCTGCGAGCCAACTCAAATCGGTCTTCTGCCCATGACCTTTTGCAAAATGAGGTATCGACTTGATCGGTCCATTCCCACCTGGTAGAGGCGGTGTAAAATTCATCATAGTAGCGGTGGACTACTACACAAAATGGGCTGAAGCCGAGGCACTCATGACAGTAACGCAGGAAAGAATGATCAGCTTCATCTAGAAAAATTTGATATGTCGATTTGGGCTCCCGCAGTCAATAGTGACAGACAATGGAAGACAGTTCGACGGTCAGAAGTTGAGAGAATTATGTAGTTCATGGAATATCAAGAAACATTACTCAACACCGTACCATCCACAGTCGAACGAATAGGTCAAAGCAGTGAACAAGATATTGAAACATGTATTGAAGATCCGTCTCTAGGACAAAAAAGGTAGTTGGGCAGATGAGCTTCTGGAGGTGCTATGGTCCTACAGAACTTTGTACCGAGCCAGTATCGGTGAAACTCTGTTTGTCTTAGCTTTTGGAACAGAAGCAGTCGTACCAGTGGAAGTCCAGAACCAGACTTGGAAGGTGGTGGGATATGACGAAAAAGAAAAGGACGAAGCCCTGGCCGTGGAGAAGGATTTACTTGAAGAAACCAGAGCCTCGTCGGAACTGAAGAACGCCACCTACAAGCAAAGAGCGGAGAAGTACTACAACTCCCAGGTGCGGAATAGAAGTTTTAAGGTAGGGGAGTTGGTATTGAGAAGGAAGCTGGCAACTCCACCCGGTGTGTTTGGACACAATTGGGAAGGACAGTTCCGGGTCACCACAAGTTGGGCAAATGGGACATACGATCTCGAAGACATGGATGGGAAAGCTTCATCATATACATGGAACGCAGCACACCTAAAGAAGTTTTATTAGTAGAAGAAGAAGAACCATAATTTGTAATTAGACTAGTGAGAGGTTCGCATCAGGAATGTTGATGACGACCTTTGTAAACACCATTGCTCAATAAAGTTAGAATTTTTTCAAAGAAAGTAACTATTCAAGTTCTAGATACGCAAGGACTTAGGTCCCAAAAATGTTATTATCTAAAGCTCGAGGCAAAGGCCAAAGTGCCCAGGTTAGCAAAGGTGTCCTTCTTAAAGGATCACCAAGCACCCACTGCCCAAAGTTAGAAAAATTCACAAAAGACGGACGTCTAAGGCAAGGTTGTTAAAACCCAATCGCCCAAGTGAATAACAAGAGTACAACTCGCTGCCCTAAGTGGCCTAAGACGAGCAATTCGCTGCCTTAAGTGGCGTAAGATGAACTGTTAGTACCTTGGTTTAGATTTTGATGTGTGCAAAACAATGTGTTTAACTTGATAATTTGATCTAATACTTGTATTAAGGAAATTGGTGTTTGAAACATATAGTTGTAAGAAAAGTCTACAGCTGTATATTTGATCATTATACAGTTAAGACATGATCCTACAGCTGTAAGGTTTCTGTACAGCCGATTTTTGATATTGACAGGACTCTACAACTGCAAGGTTGAAGACTCTACAGCTGCAAAGAACCGTTTGAAGAAGATGGTACAAGTCAGAGATTATTTGAAGATAATGAAGACCCTTAAGCACTATTAGTGTAGCTCTCAAGCACTCACTAAACTGTACTTAAGTGGATGTTATTTCTAAAGAATCTGGAGGATAAAGAAGATTAGTTACAAGGAAGGCCATAATTCTGAAGAAAAAGACATAGTACAATCAGTACTGTCCTGTGTGAAGGATGAAGACCATTTCACACATGCTAAATAGAGAGAGATGAGCCTTATCTGAATTTCAAATTTGAAATTCCCAACGGATAAGTCACTCCACTCAATCTATAAATAGAAGAAGTCCTCAGAGGCAGCAACAACAACAACCCTGAGCATTCAAGCATTCAACCTAAGCAAGTCTACAGCCAACAATATTCTGAGAGCTTTACTCGTTCTATTCTTTGTGATTCATAGGATAGTTGGTTAGGATTTTCTTAGAAAGAATCACACCTTTTTGTTGTTGTTCCCTCACCTATTTCATATTTCTACTTAGTGTAGATATCTCTTTGTGAGGTTTTTGTAAAAACTCTTTGTGAGTTATATTTTGAGTGAATAGGGTAGTTTAATCTCTTTTTAGAATAGGAATCTGAGTGAACCTAGTTCTAAGGGGGAACTACTTGTATTAATCTTAGTGATCATATCTTAGTGAATTTGGCACCTGAGTGGTGTAACAGTGGATGTAGGTGGTCTTTTATAGACACTGAACCACTATAAACCTGGTCTATTTACCTTCTGCTATTTATATTCTTGTCCTGCATATTTAATTTCCTTGTTACATTCATCATTGTTTTGAAACCTGAGTGCATAAAACTTTGTGTTTATCACAGAGAAAAACTGACTCTACAGCTGTAGACTTCTCTAAGTCACTCAGCTGTTAAGTTTGTTTATATTGTTTTTCATTAACACTCACTTTATTCCGCTGCACATTAGAGTATTCTCAATACAATTTTAATTGTGAGAACTCCTTTGATATTTTTGTCTACAGGTGATTTGTTATTTTGCAAGTTTTTGAACTCTGCAGCTGCAGACTTGTTAAGTCCACAACTGTAACCTTTGTGGTCCAGTTTCTAAAACTCCTGTAGACTTATCTTTTAAACTTAAAAGAAGTTACTGTAAGGTTCTAAAATCCCTCTTCTTGAAAAGTTTGAAAAATCTGATTTTGGACTCAAGGTCTATTCACCCCCCCTCTAGACCTTGACCACTTTAAAGGACCAACAAGTGGTTTCAGAGTAGTTGGCTTGCCACTGCTTTGCATACTTGCATGGCTCCCAAGATGGTGAAATCAAAGGTTCTAATGTTCTCTGCTGAGGACTATGATGAATGGAAAATTAGAATGCAAGCACATTTGTCTGGAATCAATGATGAGATGTGGTCTATCATAGAGGATGGCCCTATACCTATTGTGAAGGTCAACACTGCAGCTGATCAGTCAGCTGGACTAGCTCAGATTATCCCCAAACCTAGAAGGGAATGGACTGAGGATGACAAGAGAAGGTCCAACCTTGACAATGTTACAAAGAACACTATTTATCATTCACTTGATAGAATTGTGTTTAGCAAGATCAAAAACTGCAAAACTGCAAAAGATATATGGGAAAAGTTGGAAATGATTTGTGAAGGAACTGAACAAATCAAGGAAAACAGACTCATGATAACAGTTCAAAAGTTTGAGAACTTCAAGATGAAATCTGGTGAAACTCTTGAAAAATTTGAGTCAAGATTCATTGAGATCCTCAATGAGCTAGACTCACTTGGTAAAGAGTACTCACAAAGAGAAATGAACATGAAGGTTCTCAGAGGCTTACCTTCTGAATGGGACATGAAGGTCATTACTATGAGAGAATCAAAGGTTTTATCTAAGATATCCACCTTTGAACTCTTTTCAGACCTCAAAGCTTATGAATTTGACATAAGCAGAAGAAAAGAACCTGACAGCAGTAAGGTTACAGCTCTAGTGACTGACAATCCTACATCTACAAGTTCTGATGATGAAAACTTGGCTCTTTTCATAAAGCAGCTCAAGAAATTTGGCAAATGGACCAAGAAGAAGCAGTTCACACCAAAGGAAGATGGTAAGGCGAAATCTACAACACCTAACTCAACTTATTTGTGCTATAACTGCAGAAAACCAGGACATTACATCAAGGATTGTCCTTATCCCAAAGTTGAGAAGTACACTGATGAAGAAAAGAAACTCAGGAAAGATAGAAAGAAAAAGTTTGACAAGGAGAGAATTAGAGCACTACTTTCTGAGTTTGGTAAAAACCAGGAAGACTGTCCCTCTTCTTCTCAAAAGTCAACTACAGATTTAGAAGACTCTGACTCTACAGATTCAGATGAAAAAGCCCTGATCTGTCTTCCAGTGACATGCTAAGTGCAATCCAAAGACTACAAGAGAAAAATGAAGATCTTAGAAGAGATAATCACATTGGAAGAGAACATGTGAAAGCTTTGTTAGCTGGAGTGGAAGATGCTGAGAAACAACTGCAGATTCTACAAAAACTGAAGGAAGGTTACAGTTGTCTGAAAGATGACAATGAAGAACTCTTCAATGAAGCAAGTTGTAGAGCTGCAGATTGTGCTGAATTGAAAGAAACAATCAGAAGTCAAGAACTGATGATAGCTGAACTTGAAGAACACAATGCTTATTATCAAAAGAAGCTAGATTGTTTTGGAAAATCATCCAAACAATTGAAGAAGATGCTGTCTGAGCAAAGGCATTCAAAGGATTTGACTGGAATAGGATATAATCCGTGTGTCTGGATGAAATACTTGCAAAAGTCAATTCCAAGACCTGAAAGAAAGTTTATCAGAGAATCAACCCCTAAAGAAGCTGTAAACTCAACCCTACAACTAAAAGATTTGAAATTGTTGAACTTACTCAAAGAATTGTCACCAAGAAGACAACAAAAGATCAAGGAGATCATGGAAGATACTGAAGAAGATGTTTCAAATATGTTGCAAAACATGGTTCTGAAACCAACTGCAGAATCAAGTATACAGTCAGAAGAAGAAGTCTTTCATAGATTGGATATGGAAAGAAGACTCAATTTTGATAGATTCTGGAATGGAAATATGTCAGATATGTCTCCCTCTTCAAGCACTCAAAGAGGAGGATCAAGCAAGAACTGTAGAATTGACAACTCTACAGCTCCCAAAAAGGCTTGGATGGCAAAGAGTAACACTGGAGGAAATCCAAAGTATTGGATTCCTAAATAACTCACTTTATTTTACAGGGACATGTTACAACCACCAAAAGAAAGATTTAGTACATTGACAGTGGTTGTGCAAGACATATGATTGGAGATAGAAGTTTGCTACAAAATGTGAAAGATCATAAAGGTCCTAAAGTTATTTTAGGTGATAATGCCAGTGGAACTGCTAAAGGATCAGGATGTCTAATCAAAGGAAATGTTCAGATCAATGATGTTTATTTGGTAGATGGTTTAAAGCATAACTTGCTTAGTGTGAGTCAATTTTGTGACAAAGGCCACACTGTAGACGTTACACAAGACACCTGCATAGTCAAAGATGTTGAATCTCAAACCACTAAACTGACAGGAACTAGAAAAGGGAATGTTTACATTGTGGAGTGGAACTCTACAGCTGAAACTACCTGCTTTCTAGCTAATAGTTCCAATGAAGTTAGTTGGCTATGGCACAAAAGAATGAATCACATAAACTTTAAAACCATGAATGAATTTGTGAATAACAAACTTGTAAGAGGTTTGCCAAGCACTAAGTTCCGGAAGGAACACTTATGTGATGCCTGTGTCAAAGGGAAACAAATAAAAAAGACTTTCAAAAGCAAAACTCACCCAAGTACTTCAAGAACACTTGAATTACTGCATATGGATCTCTATGGACCCATAGAACCAATAAGTATAAGTGGGAAGAAGTATACTTTGGTTGTTGTAGATGACTACTCAAGATTCTTTTGGACTGTGTTTCTAAGAAAGAAGAGTGAAACTCTACAGCGGTTACTAGAATTGTTGAGAAGGATTCAGAATGAAAAGAACTTGAAGATTGTGAAGATCAAATCAGATAGAGGAACATAATTCCCAAATCAAGTTATTGAAGAGTATTGTTCACTTTATGGTATTGTTCATGAATACTCTGCAGCTAGAACCCCACAGCAAAATGGAGTTGATGAAAGGAAGAATAGAACCCTCAAGGAAGCTGCAAGAACAATGATTGTTGAAGCAAAATTGCCTAAGAAATTTTGGGCAGAAGCAACAAGCATTGCATGCTATACACAAAATAAATGCTTGATTGTTAAGGATCATAAGAAGACTCCATATGAGTTATGGAAAGGAAGGACTCCTAATATCTCTTATCTACACATTTTTGGATGCAAATGCTTCATACTGAATAATGGGAAAGAACACCTTAAGACTTTTGATTCAAAGTCAGATGAAGGTATCTTTCTAGGTTATTCTAATGTTAGCAAAGCATTTAGAGTGTATAACAAGAGATTAATGATTGTTGAAGAGTCACATCATGTTGTTTTTTATGAACAACACTGCTCCCCTGAAGAAATTGTTGAAGACTCTAAAGAGGACAACTCTACAGTCACAAGTCGACAACAATATGTTGAGATCAAAACTCCTGTAGATTTGACCAACAAAGGCTTTGGCACTGTGATAATTGAGTTACCTCCATTGGAGAATGTTGAAGACCTAATCTATGAGAATGTTCAAACAGAAGTAGAGACACCAACAAAAGGACTTGATGAGTCTGCAGTAGGTGAATCTACAGCTGAAGAGAACAATGATCAAGGATTAGAACCTATGTCAGATTTGATTTGGTAGAAAGATCACCCGCTGAGCATGTAATTGGAAACCCATCAGATGCTGTAAAAACCAGAAGACAAATCCATGAGGCAATGTTTGCTACATTTCTTTCATCTTCAGAACCTACTGCTATTCATGAAGCACTGCAAGATGTCAACTGGATTATTGCAATGCAAGAAGAATTGAATGGTTTTGAGAGAAATCAAGTATGGGAACTTGTTCCAAGACCTAGGAATCACAAAGTGATTGGAACTAGGTGGGTATTCAAGAACAAACTTGATGAAGATGGAATTGCAACCAGAAATAAGGCAAGGTTAGTAGCTCAAGACTATTGTCAATCTGAAGGCATATATTTTGATGAATCATTTGCCCCAGTTGCAAGATTAGAAGCTATAAGAATCTTTCTAGCCTATGCTGCACACATGAACTTTACAGTCTATCAAATGGATGTAAAGAGTGCATTTCTCAATGGTTTACTATCAGAAGAAGTGTATGTTGAACAACCACCAGGATTTGAGGAATCTACAGCTGAAGATAAGGTTTATAAGCTTAGAAAAGCCCTTTATGGACTTAAACAAGCACCAAGAGCATGGTATGATACCCTATGTGATCATCTGATCAAAAATAGATTCAGAAAGGGAATGATTGACAAAACCTTATTCAGATTACAACATGGGAAAGATATTTTGCTTGTCCAAATCTATGTTGATGATATAATCTTTGGCTCAACCAATGAAGATTTATGCAGAAAATTCTCTAAGCTCATGACTGAGAAATTTGAAATGAGCATGATGGGAAATCTAAATTTCTTTTTGGGATTACAAGTTAAGCAAATGAGAGATGGAATTTTCATCAATCAAGCTAAATATACTCAAGAGCTTATAAAGAGATTTGGAATGGATAGTTCTAGTCCTACCAATATACCTATGACACCTTCTGTGAGTCTTGACAAAGATGAAAATGGCAAAAGTGTTGATGTAACCAAATATAGGAGACTAATTGGATCATTGCTATACCTATAGCTAGCAGACCTGTGATTAGGGTCATAATTGAATGTTTTTGCATCCATTTCTATATGGTTTTGATGCGCTTATGTTCATATTTGACCCTAATATGGTATAAATTGTGCTATTAACCCTTTTTGGCTAGAAAATTGTGATTGTATGCAAAAATGAGCAAAACGAGGAAGAAACGAGCAAGATTGAGAAAAGTTTGAATTTTGGAGTTGAGCAAAATGAAGAAATTAATAGTCCATGACGAAGAGCTTGAAGAGAGGGTCACAACGAAAGAAGAATCGAGTCAATCGGAGTTCTAGAGCTCAAGATATGACAAAAAAATAGGAAGTCGCGCATTGACCGACACTAAGTACCTCGTTCGACAGGACCCCCTTCATTAGACGGCAGCCAGCGTGCGACCAGATCCCTGGAATGGCAGGTGTCGCGCGACTAAGCGTGCGACCACCATTGCTCGATAGACGGCCAAGTCTTGGGCGATAAAAGTGCATCCGCGTGACCAAGCTGCCGAGCAGCTTGGTCGATAGTCACTCAGCTCTTGGGCGACAGGAGTGATAAATTTCCGAAATTTCAGGGCTATTTTCATATTTTCGCGCATTTAATGAAGGACACTTTGGACTAAGCATTGTGGGCACTATAAATACCTCAAGGATCAGATTCTCAAGCATAGAGATCATAATTCCAATTTCTTAGATTAGTTTAGAGAGAGAATTAGGTAGTTACTTAGTGAGTTCTTAGTTAGATTCAATTTTCTTTCTATCATAACTTTTGATCCGTCCGTCGGATTTTAGATCCATTTGTTCCTACGTTCTTCTCTACATTCAAGCTACGTTTCTACAGTTCATTTTTGTATTTTGCATTCCGAATTTAGAGATAGCTTTTCAAGGTTTGATGCTTGTATTTCCATTCAACCACTTATGGTAAGATTTCCTTTAATTCTCTTGTTTTAATTCATAATCATGATGATTAGATTGTTAATTGTTGTTTTTCATTTCCAATTAGTCATGGGCTAATTCCCTTGTGCATGGTTGTATGAATACTATGGTGAATTTAGTCTCTTGTTAATCTTATACATGAATTAGTGATCTTGTTGGATTAGTTCTCTTATTAATGACTTGTATGAATGCTTGAGATGTTTAATTAGAATGAATGGCTTATATGTTTTAGCAATGAAGTGAGAATTGAGCTATAAGAACCTTATGCATACCAAGTGTTTGATATTTGGCTTGTATGACCAATGAGAATTGCATATTAGCCTAAGACCTCTTAATTGGAGTGCTAGGAGTTGTAGAGATATCTAGACACCTAAAAGAGCCTTACCTTGCGTTGTAGAGAGATCTAGACACAAGTAAGCTTGATTAATACATCAAGAGATCTTTTGCATGCTAGGATGGATAAGACACTAGAGGAACCATAGTAGGATTACTTCCATGTACACTTCACACTTGCTCACTTCTTTGAGGTGATAGTTAGGATTTACTATTTCTTGTTGATTTAGTTGATAGAATCCATGATTGTTTTCTTGCTTTCCTAGCTATCCACCTTTGTGAACATTCAATACTTGCTTGATATCGCATCGTTTCCCTGTGTTCAATATTTAACTTGGTTAACTTGCCACGACAACAACGACCACGTTCACTTGCGTGGAAATCATCACGATTTTGGCAAACAACCTGATATCATGTTTGCAGTAGGTGTGTGTGCTAGATTCCAAGTGAATCCTAAGGAATCACACTTAAATGTTGTAAAGAAGATCATCAAGTATGTCAAATCCACACAAAATCTAGGATTATGGTATCCTAAAGAAGGAGGAATTGAACTCATTGGGTACACTGACTCAGATTTTGCAAGCTGCAAGATTGATAGGAAGAGTACTAGTGGGATTTGTCAATTCCTAGGTAAAAGGCTAGTGGTATGGCACAGTAAAAAGCAAAATTCAATTGCTCTTTCTACAGCTGAAGCATAATACATTGCGGCTGGAAGTTGTTGTGCACAAATCTTATGGATGCAATATCAATTACGAGACTATGGGATTGATTCAAGAGAGACAACTATATTCTGTGACAATACAAGTGCTATTGCTATTACACAGAATCCAGTTTTACACTCTAGATCAAAACACATAGATGTAAGGCATCATTTCATAAGAGATCATGTTGAAAGAAAGGATGCGAAATTGACAAAGATTCATACTGATTTGAATCTTGCTGATATTTTCACTAAACCTTTGTGTGAATCAAGATTTTCGATCTTGATAGGCAATTTGGGAATGTTAGAATTGTAAAAAGACTCTGTGAAAATTACTAAATTGCAAAGACAAGCTCATAAAATTGGAAAATCAGTAAAAAGGAAAATTGCAACTGCAAAGTCATTCAACTGTAGAGTCGAACTCTACAGCTGTAGACTTAGTTTAGAACTGCAAACTCCTTACCAACTGTATATTTCCAAATTCTAAGATTGTCAACTGCAAACTTAGGGAATTTACAGTATTTTGTACAATTATGCAAATTAAATGGAGCACTACAAAATTCAGAAACTTTTGTACTAAGTTACAGAATTTTTGGATTTATTCAGGAATTTTAATTAATAAAATGTTTGAGCACGTGTAACATTTTAAATGAAATTAAATTCCATGTGAGGTAGATTTTGGACAAACTTAATTATAAGTTTTGGCTCAAAATTTCAAAACTCATAAATTTTTAGGTCAAAGACCGTTATACCCCTGTTCTTAATGACTGTTTAAGAAAAGGTATTTAAAGGACCCTTCATCCTTTTATATCCTACTTTAACATTTCGAACCCCCTGTAACCTTAAACACTCCCCATCCCTCACTCAAAAGAAACCAAGAATCATGTTTATGAAAGTTATTTTAGGAGCCCTATTCGATTTTGATGAGATTTTAAAGAAGCATCCCACTGATGTTATGGAGGAAGTAGTGAAGCACATAGTGAATCAAGGGATTCATTACTGTCCGACTCACATTCCTGGAGCTTATGATGACAAGATAGTACATGAGTTCTACCAAAATGCATAAGCAAATGTTTAAAGAAAGACTCTATCAGTAAAGATGCAAGGAAGAAATGTAAAGATTACAGCTGGTGATATCTGTAAAGCTCTACATCTTAGGACTGGAGGTGATGCACATAACAATCTCAACTTTGCAGAGGAAGATGAGAAATACTGGAAGAGATTCACTGCAAAGAAGCCGTTTCCAAAGAACTGGAAGAGGACATTCAAGAAAACTGACTTAGCAGTTGAGTATGTCTATCTTTATGAAGCTATTGATAAATGCTTATTATGTAGAACTGGTGCTCATGATACTGGTACTATATTAATGTGGGATTTAATGATAGCATTTATGAAAGAAATAAAAGTTGATATTGGAGAACTTTTGTTGAGAAATATTGGTAATGATGTTGTGAAGTCAATAAAGAACAAAGGATTTGGTTTGTTTTTAAATTATATCCTGAAGGAAATTGATTTTTCTTTATTTAATGGGCATGAGGGTCAACCCATTATTACTCATAGAATTATTGGAAGGGCTAACTTTAAGAGAGGAGCTGTGGATGCTCCTATGGCTCCTGAATCTAAGAGGAGAAAGAAGAAGTCTGAAAGAAAGGTTCTCACTATCACCAGATCACCAAAAGAACCAGAGAAAAAGAAGAAAGAGAAGGATGTAAGAAGAAGGCTCTTAGTAGATGAACCTACAGATTCAGAAGATGAGATTGATAGAGAAAAGAGGCAGAAAAAGTTTCATTCAAAGAAAGTTAGAGATGTTGAAACTGACAAGTCTATAGCTGTAGACTTGCCAACTGTACAGTCTGAGGTACAAGCTACTGAGGAACAGTTTGAAGAGGAAGAAATCCCTGAACCTGAAACTGAACAACTCCCTGTTGTTCCAGTTGAGAGAGTAGAAGGATTTGAGGAAGAAAGACAAAAATTTGATGAGTGGAAGCTAGTGAGAGAGGAACTTGAGAAGTTAGCAGCTGAAGAAAGGAATTTATTCCAGTGGGTAGTTGACTGGACAAGTTGCAGTGACATCAATGAATTGATGAAACCAAATTTCCTTGAAGACTTTATAGCTGAGAAAAGAAGAAAGGATAAAGGAAAAGGAAATCAGATAGTTGTTGAAGAACCAGCAAAGCAGAAAATTACCAAATCTGCAGCTGAAGCTTTGAGAGTGGCTCTTATGATTGAGAAAGATCCTGAAGCTCAATATCCTGAAGCTGATTATGATGTTGTGAGCTCAAAAAGTGATGAAGAAAGGCCACAGAAAATTGGAGAAGGAAGTACTCAAATAGTTGAAGCAGAAGGCTTAACTATTTTAGCAAAGGAGACTATTTTATTGGAATCTGCAGGAGCTAGTGCTGCAGATCCAGTAGTTGTTGAAGAAGAAAATCCTGCAGAAGATCAATCTGAAAAGGAGAAGGAAACAAGAAAGGATGATTCCCCATGTAAAGAGCCTAAAGAAAAGCCAGATGATGATGAAGATGGCAATGATGATGCACCAATGAGTGGTGCACACGCTCAAGCTCAAGCTGAAATTCAAGATAAGACTGTAGAAACTGAAGCTCAAACTGCTGATACTGTTCAAATTGATGAACAAGTTGTTGATGATACAACTAAGGACATTGATGAAAGTGCAAAAGACATGTCAAACCCCATCACAAGCATTTTTCATCAATCTCCACCTGCAATGTTCACTCTAGAAGAAATCTATAGGCATGGAACTCCACCACTGTAGAGTTACTCAGCTCTTGAGAGAGAAAATATAGATGATTATATTGCTGAGTTCTCTACTGAAGTGATTGTAACCCCTAGCAAGAGGAATGCTTCTACTGAAGACTCTACAGCTGTAGAGTTGGTGCCTTCCAAAGCTCAGAAAGTTACAAAAGGGAAAGAGTTGGGGATAAGAGAAGGAGAATCTGAGGAGGAAGACAGTGATACAAATCCTCAGATGACACCCAAAGAAGTTGTATCACAACTGATGAATTTGAAGGAATCATTCAAAGGCATTGAAGCTGAAATTCTGAAGCAAGTCAAGCAAGTACCTGATGATATTATCTCTCAAAATGTAAGAAAAGGTATGGAAGACATTGTTAAGAAGTTTGAGGAGAAAAGCTTAGAGGAAAAGAAGGTTCTTGAGAAAAATTTCAAAGCTGTTGTGGACAGTTTACTGGCTCAAAATGAAGAAATCGGAAAAGAGAAATTTTCACTCTACAGTCAGATATTAAGCTTATGAAGGATGACTCTTTCAATCTGAAGATAGAGGTGAAAGGTATGAGGAATGAGATGACTAAGCTGATATCCGGAAATGAATCTCTGAAGCTGGATTTGATGAGCAAGCTGAACACCATTTTGTCACACATTGATGTTGGCAAAAAGGGGGAAAGCAAAATAGAGAAAAGAGATTGAAGAAAGGGAAAAGGTTTCTGAAGATATCCTTGAGAATGTGAAGGATATTGGAAAATCATGGGAAAAAGAGATTGAGGCTGCAAAATCTAAGAGATTGGGAGATCAATCAGGAGAAAAACCTCAATCAGATCAAATGAAGGGAAATCCTAGAGGAAGCAAGATCATAAAACTCCCTATGTCTACAGCTCAGAAACCTACAGCTCAAAAATCCTTACCTTAAAATTTTTGGGAACAAACAGTGAAAGAATCTAGAGAAAGAAGGAAAGAGAAGGAAGAGAAAGAGAAAGAAGAGAAAGAAAAGCAAAGTGGAAAAGATTTTGATGAATCTACAGCTGTTATCACTGCTCAACCACTAAATGTTCAACCTTTAAGCATGATACCTGCTGAAGATTCTGATGAAAGAATTAATCAAATGAAAGCTGAATTTGACAACTTATGGAAGGAATTCTTGAGTATATGCAACAGGCATACTGTGATGAAAAGACTTAAGCTCAAGAAGGATAGGTTCCAAAAGTTTAAAGATATGAAGGCCAATGGATCTCTATATCAAGGAGACAATGCTCGGCTCCTTGGTGGAAAGATCAGAAGCAATCCTTTGCCCAAGAAGCAGTTCAAATCTAAGAAGGAGGAAGAAGATTTTGAAGCATATGAATTTAAGATGATGATGAAGTATTTTGAAGAGGATGAGAAAAATATGAAGTTAGTGGAGCAAGGAATTTTGAAACCTCAAGATGAATCTGACGATGAAGATGAAGAAAGAGATGCAGATCCCAAGCATAGGAGAAGATGAAGACTCTGTTCTAGATTAGACACTAAAACTTTTTAGTTTTTAGTCTAATTAACTACTGTAAGCTGTATCTTGAACCTCTTTTAATTTATGCAGCTTTATGCTTGGTTGTTATTTCTTTCTGTTGCTTTGTCTTGCTGTTTTGCTCTGTTTCTTGTTCTACACAATTTCTGATTGTCTTTGTTGTTTGTTTTGTTGTTTGTTTTGCCAACATCAAAATAGGGGGAAATTGTTAGTACCTTGGTTTAGATTTTGATGTGTGCAAAATAATGTGTTTAACTTGATAATTTGATCAAATACTTGTATTAAGGAAATTGGTGTTTGAAACATATAGTTGTAAGAAAAGTCTACAGCTGTATATTTGATCATTATACAGTTAAGACATGATCCTACAGCTGTAAGGTTTCTCTACATCCGATTTTTTATATTGACAGGACTCTACAGCTGCAAGGTTGAAGACTCTACAGCTGCAAAGAACCGTTTGAAGAAGATGGTACAAGTCAGAGATTATTTGAAGATAATGAAGACCCTTAAGCACTATTAGTGTAGCTCTCAAGCACTCACTAAACTGTACTTAAGTGGAGGTTATTTCTAAAGAATCTGGAGGATAATGAAGATTAGTTACAAGGAAGGCCAGAATTCTGAAGAAAAGGACATAGTACAATCAGTACTATCCTGTGTGAAGGATGATGACCATTTCACACATGCCAAATAGAGAGAGATGAGCCTTATCTGAATTTCAAATTTGAAATTCCCAACGGATAAGTCACTCCACTCAATCTATAAATAGAAGAAGTCCTCAGAGGCAGCAACAACAACAACCCTGAGCATTCAAGCATTCAACCTAAGCAAGCCTACAGCCAGCAATATTCTGAGAGCTTTACTCATTCTATTCTTTGTGATTCATAGGATAGTTGGTTAGGATTTTCTTAGAAAGAATCACACCTTTTTGTTGTTGTTCCCTCACCTATTTCATATTTCTACTTAGTGTAGATATCTCTTTGTGAGGTTTTTGTAAAAACTCTTTGTGAGTTATATTTTGAGTGAATAGGGTAGTTTAATCTCTTTTTAGAATAGGAATCTTAGTGAACCTAGTTCTAAAGGGAAACTACTTGTATTTATCTTAGTGATCACATCTTAGTGAATTTGGCACCTGAGTGGTGTAACAGTGGATGTAGGTGGTCTTTTATAGACACTGAACCACTATAAACCTGGTCTATTTACCTTCTGCTATTTATATTCTTGTCCTGCATATTTAATTTCCTTGTTACATTCACCATTGTTTTGAAACCTGAGTGCATAAAACTTTGTGTTTATCACAGAGAAAAACAGACTCTACAGCTGTAGACTTCTCTAAGTCACTCAGCTGTTAAGTTTGTTTATATTGTTTTTCATTAACACTCACTTTATTCCGCTGCACATTAGAGTATTCTCAATACAATTTTAATTGTGAGAACTCCTCTGATATTTTTGTCTACAGGTGATTTGTTATTTTGCAAGTTTTTGAACTCTGCAGCTGCAGACTTGTTAAGTCCACAACTGTAACCTTTGTGGTCCAGTTTCTAAAACTCCTGTAGACTTATCTTTTAAACTTAAAAGAAGTTACTGTAAGGTTCTAAAATCCCTCTTCTTGAAAAGTTTGAAAAATCTGATTTTGGACTCAAGGTCTATTCACCCCCCCTCTAGACCTTGACCACTTTAAGGGACCAACATGAACAAATAAGTACCAAATAAATAAGTACGATTCATAGTCCTAAGGGACATAAAACAAACAATTCGCTTCCCAAAGTGGAACAAGATGAACAATTGCATACCAAAAATATAAATACGAGCTAATAAAAGATAGTAATGTGCGAATAAAAAGTTAAGAGCCAGATAGAACAAAAAGTTGAAATTCATTTAAAAATACTTAGAAAATGTCTAAGTATGAGAAGTAATGCTGGTTACAAAGGCCAACCAGCTAGCCATCTTCAAAAGATAAAAAGCTCATTCTAGGCGAGCTGTATAAGCCTAGCGAGCTACTCCTAATCAGTTAAAAACAAAAAAAGCAAAACAAAAAGAAGAAAAATCTTCAAGTCTCTGGAGCGGTGGGGGTTGTGCCAGAAGCATCAGGAGCGACCTCAGAGGGAACCTCGCCAGCGACCTGTGCCGCGATCTCTTGACCTGCCGGGGGTGAGAGAGTCGGGAGCTCAGTGATGTTGCCTCGCCCACTGGTATCCAATGTGCTGGTGTTAATCATGATGTTCCCTGTCAGGTCTAGCATCTGCTCATCAGTGGGCGGGGTTTGAGGATTTCGCTGTCCTTCTCCAACTACGGGAACTTCAAGAGTTTGGATAACTTTTAAGTGCGAAGGGATGAAGTCCATGTTGATCCCATAGCCAGTTAGGTCGCCTATATCCAACTAAGTGTTCTCCGGGATCTTAGCATTCTTCATGCAGTCCTTGAACTCGGAGAAAAGCGCATCCCACTCATCATCCTTGTTCAACCGGTCCCACTGGAAGGCGCGCAGGACCTCGGCATAGCACAATATGAAGCCGAGGTCAGTTGAGGCGGTCTTGGCAAACTCCAGAGCCTCTGGTGAAATTGAAACGTCGAGCCGACTCTAGAGCTCATCGATCTGATTGACCTTCGCAGTGACCTCCTCCCGCAACTGGGTACACTCCACCTGATTGCCCTTGTGAATTTCCCGGATCAACGCCATCTCCTCCCTTATCTTGACGAGCTCGGTCCTCTCAGCGGCGAGCTCTTGGTGAGCTATTTCAAATTCAGCTCTTTGCCGATTAAAATCGGCATAGAGCTTCTCCAGTTTGTTCAAGGCATCCCGCTCCGCCCGCCAAGGATGCCTTAGCTTTCCCCTCGACCACCGTCAAGTCTTCCACAGCCTTCTTGCGCTCGTCCACCAACCGAGTGATAAGGGTCTTAGCCCCGTACCGAGCACAATCGACTGCCAAGATGTCATCGGCAACCATTTGAGCAGCGGTGAGAGCCCCGCAAGCATAGTGCATGGCCAACCGGGCACGGTCCGCTGGCTTCTGCCTCTCAATCAAAGTCAACTCAGAGAGAGGAGATACTTGGGGGCCTCGGAGAAGATATGGCGAGCTCGCCCAGGTGGAAGGTCCCACACATTCACTGACGCCTTGGATCTTTCGGTGTTATGGAGGACCTCAGGTCGCTCGGGATGAGAAGCGGTGGTGTACCTACGAAATATATAAGTAAAAGACTTGTAAAAATATTCAACACTAGGTACAAAATCCTACTCTGAAGACTTGTCAAAATATTAGCCTACCCGAATCTGGCGGGATCAAGCCCGAGGAGTGTGTCATCCACGATGGGAATCCTGTACGGGGATGGCGGCGGAACACTCTGAGGAGTTGGGGGAGCTTGAGAAGTGTGGGGGATGATCGATTGCGTCGAGCCTCCTTGGCCAGATCCGGACCCACCTCCGTTCGGAGTCCTCATCGCGCAAAGTAACCCTAGATCGCTTTTGGCCACAAGCCTCCTCCTCGCCTACCCGTGACCCGTCGCCACATCGAAGACCCTTCTTCGTTTGTTGAGGTGGAGACCGGGAAGCTCGCTCAGGAGTAGAGCCACCTCGCCCACTCTCTTTTCTGGTCTTGGCGACCTGGGCTTTGGTAGGTTGGAGAGCTGGAGTTTTCTTTTGTGTGCTAGAGCCCCCAGCCTTATCTGTGGTGGGGGAAGTCTCGGCGAGCTCCGCCTTCTTGGTGGCATCCAAGATGGAGCCTGATGAAATCCCTTTCCCATTCGGGTGAGGGGGTCCCATGGAAAGTTTGTGAACTAGGGTGTGATAGGCCTCCGGGACTTCGATTGGTGGAAAGACGACTGTCACACCTTGATCTACACAAGTTTAAAAAGTTAGAGTAAGCAAACTTGGCGAACTACTGAACGAACTCAGCGAGCTATGAAGAGATATAAACCTGGGAGCTCTGGACCTTGTGCCGTGAGGTGATGCGGCGAGGTGAGGTCGCAAGTAGTTCGCCGACAATGATGCTGGCATAAATGCGCGATGTCCCGGTCCTTGCGATTTCTCAAACAGCACACCGATCGCACGGACTCAAACTCCACCGATTCGTCAGGCTTGCCACGACTAGACTCGTGGTGCTTCGGACCTGCAAGGAAAGAAAAATTAGATTAGTAAATCTAATCCAACTCACGCTCACCGAAATGGGCCACCTACTGCTAGCTTCTCCATATCCTTCAGGAGAGTAGATACGCTCTCCTCGCCCGGTATAGTTGGTGGAAGCCTGCCAATCTCCACCGATGAAGACGAACTACTCTTTCCAGTCATGAATTTTATTCGGAAGGCTTTCCAAAAACTTTTCACCTGGGCGAGCTTTCAAATAATAGTAGCCCTTGCCCTCGTTGTACTGCTTCGTCACACTGAATAGCTTGTTAATTTCAACTGTAGTTAACCGGTTTTTATATCCCTCTAACCCAAAGATGGTCAGTGTAGCTAGGAAGCTGCTCCAGTCATTTGGGATCAGTTGAGTGTTGGCGAGGTTGGTGTCCATAAAAAAATGGCCGATGATTGGATGCAAGGGGCAATGTGAGCCCGACCTCCAAGGTGTGGATATTAATGGCAGTTAATCCGAGCGGAGGCATAGCAGCTCGCTCCTTCTCCTCTGGGGAATATATGTGAATGTCCAGAGGGATGCGGTACTTCTTGCGGAGATTGTGAAGTGAAAATTCTGAGATAACACTCTGGACTTTGTTCGCTCCAAAATCAGACTGGCCATCCGCCTCCCTAGTAGCTCGCTCGGGTGTAGGGAAGTGTTTGCCAAAATCGTGATGATTTCCACGCAAGTGAATGTGGTCGTTGTTGTCGTGGCAAGTTAACCAAGTTAAATATCGAACATAGGGAAACGATGCGATATCAAGCAAGTATTGAATGTCTACAAAGGTGGATAGCTAGGAAAGCAAGAAAACAATCATGGTTTCTATCAACTAAATCAATAAGAAATAGTAATCCTAACTATCACCTCAAAGAAGTGAGCAAATGTGGTGTGTGTGCATGGAAGTAATCCTACTATGGTTCCTCTAGTGTCCTATCCATCCTAGCATGCAAAAGGTCTCTTGGTGTCTTAGTCAAGCCAACTAGTGTCTAGATCTCTCTACAACACAAGGTAAGAGCTCTATTGGATGTCTAGATCTCTCTACAACTTCCAACACTCCAATTAAGAGGTCTAGGCTAATATGCAATTCTCATTGGTCATACTAGCAATATATCAAACACTTGATATGCATAAGGTTCTTATAGCTCAATTCTCATTTCATAGCTAACCATATAAGCAATACATTCCAATTAAACATCCCAAGCATTCATACAAGTCATTAATAAGAGAACTAACACATCAAGATCACTAATTCATGCATAGGATTAACAAGAGACTAAATTCACCATAGTATTCATACAACCATGCAACAAAGGATATTAGCCCATGGCTAATTGGAATTGAAAATCAACAATTAACATGCTAAATAACATGATTATGAATTAAAACAAGAGAATTAAAGAAAATCTTACCATAAGTGGAAGAAATTGAATACAATCTACAAACCTCCAAAATGCTAAGTCTTGATCTAAAGCTCGAAATACAAAAATGAACCGCAGGAATAAAGCTCTAATCACTACGAGTATGTAGGAACAAACAGATTTAAAACCGACGGACAGATCAAAAGTTGTGGAAGAAAGAAGATTGAATCTAACTAAGAACTCACTAAGTAACTCCCTAATTCTCTATCTAAACTAATCTAAGAACTTGGAATAATGAAGAAGATGCTTGAGAATATGATCCTTGAGGTATTTATAGTTGTTGCTCCCGAAATGAGTAAAATCAGTGTATGAGGGGGAATACACTGATGTCAGATTTTTCCGAAAGACTCAGAAAAATACTCTAACACACTCAGTCAGGAAGATCCTGACGATACTCAGCAAAACTGAAAGTCCGCAGGGGCAGCAGGGACAATTCAGTAGTGAGTCAGATAGGCTGAGTGTGAGTAATGTGCTCGGAAGCTCAGTAGAGATAACAATCCTACTGACCGCTCGGAAGCTAGTCAGTTGGGCTACTATCTCAGTAAGCTAGAGTGCGTGCGGAATGTGAGCCCTTAGTTTCTACTCGTTTTAGTTTCTGAAAACGTTTTCTCTGAGTTTGCTTAATAAGAGGTGGTGAAGGCTGGTGCACAGTATTCAGTTTCAGGATGATTGATTCAGCCTGAATATTAAAACGATGCAGTATGTTCAGTTTAATATGAATGTAAATAATGATCCTGAACACGAAAGTCAATCAGCACACAAGGATCTTTTTAACGTGGTTCGGAAATAACCAACTCCTACGTCCACGGCCTGATTGAACATGAAGCTATCCTCTAAACCCTGAGGATAGGTACTTGATTTTTACGTGCCAAGGGACACGAATAGCCAACTTCCTCTCTTAGGAACTGGCGTTTTACAAGTCCCAGTCCTTCTAACCAACTAATCTCACACCCTGAGTGGTTTGGTATTCTTGGTTTCCAACTAAGATAGCTCTAGCAATACAAAAAATGCTAAATATTAGAGCTATCGATCTAAGCAAATACAGAGTGAATCCTACTACAACACTAGGGAAATTTAATTACAGAGTGTTGCTTATAGTATGCTTTGTGAGCTTGGATTCTTGAGAGTTTTCTCTTGGAAATTTCCCGTTAGCCTTGAATGGGTGTAAGACTCTCTGTATTTATAGGCAAGATTCAAAATAGATCCGTTGGAGGAGATCTTTCCAAATCTTTCCTATTTTAGGGTGGTTGCAGGCTAGATGTACTGTTGACCTAATCACCATGCTTAATCTGGCAATCTTTGTCCCGCCGCCTGCAACTCTGAGACGCATTGAATGCTGCATTAACTGCTGCGCAGACTCCGTACATGCGTGTCGAAAGATCATTGGCTCTCCGTACAAACGACTAGTTGACCTTCTGACATTCGTCCTTCCTCGTACATTCAAAGTTTCGAGTCTCTTGTCAATAACTCAGGTTGAATGTTTGTCTTTAGTGGAGTCCACTGACATTCTCTTTGTCTCTCAGATGTTAACATAAATGTTAACTGACCCATAGCATGAATAACCTTTTTGCTTTGGACTTACATGGATCAGGTAAACTGATGCCTAAGTCAGGTCTTATGTGCATTCAGCACAGCCTGATAGGTTATTCAGCCCAGTATGTGTAACCTTTTTGCTTTGGACTTACATGAGTCAGATAAACTGAATCAAGGCCTAAGTCAGGTCTTACTAGCATTCAGCTCGTCCTGATAAGTTACACTTACTCTTCACTGACTGTGTTCTGTCCTGAGCATGCTTTGTGTACTCAGTAGAAGCAACAGCCATTGGTACTTCTGGATTGTCTTCAGGATGGATCTTCAAACTTCGGACTTCAGCTTCAGTTCAGGCAATCTTCAACGAGACTGACTCTGACCTTCTTCAGGGCGATTTGCACTTCAGACTTTAGGCTATTGGGTCGACTCCAATAGTCTTCAGTCTTCAACACGTTCCCCCTGAACTGGATCCCTAACCTGACTATCCTGAACTAGACAATCCTGAACCACTGTACTTAGGCAAATTCATCAGGGGTTTTTGGATCTAATCAAAACATTCAGATTGTCCCAACAATTTCCCCCTTTTTGATGATGCCAAAACCCTTAAGCAAATTCCTATTCATCTATACAACTAACTGACTTAGTCAGTGAGAATAACTCAGTACCACCTGACAAACTAGGCACTTAGTCTATAAGATGAAAACAAGGAATGAGTTAGTACAGTTCTTGATATGGAATGCAGAAAAGTAAAGTCAAGAGTCAACAAGAAGTTGTACTCAGGAAAAAATGATTAACTTCATTGACTGGTAGAAAAATTACAAGGTGTCCTGAAGCTATTACAATTTTCCTGATAACTACTCCTGACAACTACTCCTCATCACCATCCCACTTGGCAATTGGGATTTCATACATTTCTAACACTCGGATCAGGACCTGCCTCATCTGACTGGAATCTTTCAGCACATTCAGCACTGTTCCGACTCGCGTCGCCTTTTCCTGAATAGCTGTCCTGTCGAGTTGTTTTGACTTCCCATAGAGTGGTGGTGGATACTTCATGAAATCAGGCGGAGTGATCTCGACCATAGCAATGCCAGCCTGCCTGACAATTTCGAACCAGAGATCCGGATACTCCGTCATCATCCATTGGTGCATGATTGTTTCCTTCGAGTCCTACACGTTATTCCACAACCTGACCACATAGTACAGGTATGACCACCTGTTCCTTGCCGGAATCCAGTTTTCCAACATCTCTATGGGGATGAAATTCTCTATTGCCTGAGTTGGAAGAGGACCTTGATCCGAAGAGACAACCATCTTTCTCTGAGCTTTCTTCCTAGATCCGGAAGCCACCTTCTTCTGCTTCTGAACCTGGGAAGAGAGATAGTCGTTGCTTTCCTTCAGGCGTTTGACCTGCCAGTGAAGTGAGATCTCCCTCATTTTCACCTGCTTCTCGTCTTCAGACATCACCACCTTCGCCTGAGTGGTTGATCCCGGATACATGGACTCCCACATCTCCTTAAACAGAGGCTCGTTCTACTCTTCGGAGTGCCTCACCCTTTTTGGATCGGATTCCGATTCAGGTTCATTGGCGGCAGCTTCAGCAACTGACCTCATTCCCTTGCGTTCAGTAGCTTGTAGTTCAGGGGGGAAATTCTTCTTCTTGGTCTTCTTTGCTTCCGACACTCCTTCCTCCTTTTTGGCATCATCAATGTTGATTGTGCCGACTATTTCACCAACCTGACCTGCAAGCATTTGGAACTCATTGGTCTTCTCCTTGTCTGCCGATTCGAGCTTCTCAATCCGCTAGACAAACCCCCTAAGGTCAGCACTCAGATCGGTCACCGTAGTGTGATAAGCCTTTTTCAATTCTGATCCCAACTCCTTACAGACTGACTTCACCTCGGTTGAAGCCTTGGCATAAACTTCATCCTTTAGCGTTGTCAGCTTGGAATCAAGCTCAGTGTGAGAAGCTTTCATCTCTTCAATCAGTTCAGCACGAATCTGGGCCTTTAACTCATCTTTGAAGGAGGCAAGTTTATTCTCCAGCTTCTGATTCAGGAAGATTTCCTGCTCCTTCATGGTGTTTAGAGTCAACATTTTGCAGTCAGACAGAGCCTCCTGAATCTGACCAACAACAGTTGCGATCTCCACACCGTGAGTTATACTTTGACTTGTGTGGACGTCGAGTCCTGCTTTGAACGCACTGACCATCTCGTCCTGATCCTCTTGATATCTCTTCATTCGTTTGTTAATAACTGATCCGTAGACTTTGCAGCGATTAACTCTCGAACTCAGAATGTTGATTTGACGGCGCATGGCATCATTAGCGCGCGACCACATTGCTTTGCGCTGAATTTTACCTCCTAGGACAGGAACTAGTTCATCAGGGTCCTCAGGGTCCTCTCCCGAAGCCTCAGCAATCCCGGACCCGGGGAGTGCGTCCTTGGCCGATGCACTGACCAAGTCAGTCGCATCTTGCTGATCATCGTCAGTAATCGTAATCACCTCCTTGGCGGCTTCTCTTTCCGCCATCTCTTCATCTACGATCTCCTTCTCCGTCTCTCGCTCCTTCTCCTGAGCAACCTCCGGAGCAGACTCACCAGAGCTAGTGCCAACTGACTTTCATCTGTTGCTGGCTCAGTGGAAGAGGCCAGTGGAAAGATTTTCCTGACTACCTTCACAAAGTCAGGAATTTTGATAAGCTGATTCAGGGAGGTTACCTCAAAGAAGTCGAAGAGGGCCGCCTCTGCATCCCCTAGCGCTTCCCACCCTCTTCTAGCTCCGAGCAACCCGATTTGAGGATATGTGGCTCTTCTGAATTGAGCATATGTGCGCAATTGCACAACAACTTCTTTCTCAGCATCCTGAAGGTCAGGGAATTTCCTCTCTACTAGCTCTAGTGATTGTCCTCGAGCCAAAATCTCAAAACCGGACCAACCCTCCTGGTCAGGAATTGGAAATGGCCATGGAGCTTCAGGTGAGACCTGTTCGTCAGCCTCAAACTGCTCATTCTGAGCCTCCGATTCAGCCTGCTGCTCTTCCTCACCCTCTGGAGCATTCTCCTGAACTTCTACATCAGTATATTCGGCTGCGACAGATAGAATCTGTTCATCAGCTTTGTCTTGCTCGTAGGCAAAAGCCGATTCTGGTAAGGTGTCAGGAACTGCAGGTACAACAGAAATGGGAGCAACATATTCCGGAGCTGCAGATTGTTCCGGTTCTCCTGACTTCTCAGCAACCTTGGTATACTTGATGATTAAGGACTGCTTCGCCTTTGGGGCTGAGATGGAAGACTTTGCCTTGGTGGGCTCCCTTGCCTGAGCCACCTCAGCTAGTTCCTCAGCGTCGGACTTCTGTGCAGGAGCTTTCTTGGCGGTTCTCCTCTTCTTCACAACAGTGTCAGATAAAGATCTGAAAATATCCACTTTGCTGGGTAGCTCAATGGTGTTGTTCAGATCAATATCTCTGAAAACCTGCTTCTTCTCCAGCATCAGGGATATCTTGGTGCCATAGTGCATCTTGTTCTTGAACTTAGCGAATCCCTCGGGAGTCCGCTCAATTTTCTTAAGCTCGGCCACAATCATGCCCAGAAAATACTCCTCTCAGTTAAAAGCATGACTGGCACTTTGCTCAATGGCCATCATGATGTTCAGTTTAGGGCATGAAATCTGCTCCAATCCTCCGGTACACCCCATCACTGCCTGAGTTGTCAGATCAAAGAAGTGCCTAGGAGTAGGTTTCAGCACTGATTTGTTCAGACGAGCTTTCACCAGCACCTTCCCTTCGCAAAGTGGGTTGATATACTTTTGTTCATCCCCCATCCCTTGATCCTTAGGAACCACCCCAGAGTTAGGCAGTTCAAAGGTGCCCCTTATCAATTCCCTAAGGTTCAGGGTGGTCCACTTATGATTAAACCTAGATCCACCCTTCTCAACAACCATTTAAGAAGTAGGGATGCACGTCTCCCACTCCCCAGCACTGTTCTTTACCATCTTTAGATAGAACGCCGCTACGGAGTAAAGGCGAACTGGTCCGGAGGAGAGCCATTTGAGAAGCTCAGCCTTCTCGAGCATCTCCTTGAGAGGCAGAAGGTCAGCGTGGTTTGAGGAGAAATCTGCCACGTGCTCCCATGCAATTTAGTCCTTTAGGTGGAATAAGTTCTCAAAGATGGTCTTAGCAGACGGTGAAGCCATGGATGAAGATATGAGGGTTAGAAGATGATGAATTGCAGAGAGAGAATATAAATATGGTAAGAGAAATTTTGAGTGCGTAAAAGACGCAAAGTAAATAACTCCCTATATTTATATAAAATCGGTTTTCAAATGAACGACCCTGATTAGAAAACCTTAGAAATTCGATGATTTAGATCAAGATAAAAAAATACATGAACAGAGATGAATCGACTTGATTTTCAAACGTAATTATTCAAAAACTTTATCGGTAACTGTTCCCGCCCACTTTGCATTTAATGCATGTCAGAGTATGTTCGTATTTATTTCAAATAATTTGCAGTAAATAATAACCGAATATTAATGAATGGCTGAGATTACATGACAAGGAGATTTGATTTGACAATACGGCAAACAGTATCAAGGATGATGTAGGCAAGATATGATGACTCAAGATAAATCAGGAAACATACCAGTCAGTCAGATTTGTATTATGACTGATACCACATGTGACCTATCAGGGTGACAAGCCCTGAATTCAGTGTCCTGAATCTTAGTCAGTCTATACTGATCATCCCTTTCATACTGAAAGTTCCCCTTTCAACCATTCACTCTCTCTCAAAGATTCCTTCATCCTGAGTCCTAGTTAGTCATTCCCCCTGACCTTATGCATTTTGAATAGAGATTCAGACTGAATCTCCTAAGCCTGGGTCAAGGAGTCCTAACTCTACTGTTAACTTAACAAACCTGCTTTCAGGCAAAGCCTTAGTCAGGATGTCAGCTCTCTGCTTATCAGTAGGGACTCTCTCCATCCTGATGTCCTTCTTCTCAACATGATCTCTTATAAAGTGGTGCCTGATGTCTACATGCTTACATCTTGTGTGTAAGACTGGGTTTTGGGATATGGCAATGGCACTATTGTTGTCACAATAAATTGGGATTCAGATGCCTCTATTTGGTAGTCTCTCAGTTGTTGCTTCAACTAAAGGATCTGGGAGCAGCAACTGCCTGCCGCCATATACTCAGCCTCAGTAGTAGACGTTGCAACACTGGTTTGCTTCTTAGAAAACCAAGAGATCAGTTTACTTCCTAGAAACTGACATGTGCCTGTGGTTGATTTCCTATAAAGCCTACAGCCTCCATAATCTGCATATGAATATCCAGTCAGTTCTAGGTTGTCATCAGAGGGATACCAAAGTCCTAAATTGACTGTACCTCTCAGGTATTTCAATATCTTTTTGGCACTCTCTAGATGACTCTTCTTCGGATCAGACTGATACCTTGCACAAACTCCGACTGCATAAGTGATGTCAGGACGACTTGCAGTCAGATACAGTAAAGATCCAATTAGTGCCCTATATTCAGTCTGATTCACTGAGGCTCCTTCTTTGTCAGGATCCAGCTTCTCATTTGTGTTCATGAGAATACGTGAGACTTTGCTGGACTGAACTCCAAATTTCTGAATCAAGTCCCCCGCATACTTGGACTGATTTATGAAAATTCCGGAGTCAAATTGCCTGACTTGGAGACCCACAAAGAAATTCATGTTGTAACACCCCGCATAGGCAGCAGCTTTTTAGTCCTTTAATTATTTTTAGGCGTGAGTTTTGTGTGTGTTTAAGTTTAGTCCTTTAAGTTGCTAAGCTTTAGTATTTCTTAATTAATTGCTTAGTATTAGTTGTCCCAATTAGTATTAATTGGACCCTTAAGTAGTATTAAGTTTCGAATTTTATTAGAAGTTAGGGAGAATAATATTATTGTTGAGGTTATAGTATTAGTCCTCTAAGAATAGTATTTCCTTAAGTATTAATTCATTAAGGGCATGTTAGTAATTGAGGAATTAAATTTAGGGATTTGACTTAATGAGGATTTGACCAAGAATAGGATTAAATAATACTTGGGATACTATTAGTATTATTTTCAAAAAATAGGAGTCTTAGACCTTAAGTAATTTTCGAAAATATTAAGAGTATAAGACTTTGATTTCTAGTATCTTTATTTATGGAAATAAGTCATATTCTTATGCAAGAGAATTATATGCTTGAAGGTTAAGTATCATAAGAATAAAGAGATGGTAAGGATTTGTTAAATAAGGAAATAAGTTGCCAAGTATGGAAATAGAGATACACCAAGATTATGGGCCAATTTCTTGCCTTTTCCTTGCAATTTCGGCCAGCCCCTTATTCAGCCCCAAACCCTAATTTTCCAACTCTATAAATATGTATTGATCAAGTCCCAAAACCCTTAGACACCCAAGAAAAATCGGCAGCCACCTAGCACCAAAATTCGGCCATGTATTGAAGTTAGAGGACCAGTTTTCAGCAGCTTGTAGAAGTAGAAGGAGGACAGATTTTCGAGAGTTCTTAGAGCAAGGAATTAGCAAGCCAACGTACAACACTTCTATATTTTCAAGACAAGAAAAGGTGGGGGTTTAAACGGTGAAAAGTGGTAACTCTAGTTCGATTTTTAAATACTATGTTTGATGTGTTTATGTGTTTATGTGCTAAAGAGGGATGCCCTTATGTGGTGTCAAAGATGAGTGCTCTTAAGTAGTACTAAAGATGGATATCCTTATGTGGTATCAAATAATGAATATCCTTATGTGGTATCAAAGAATGGATGCTCTTATGTAGTATCAAAGAGGGATACGCTTAAGTCGTATCAAAGATTAAGAATGATTGGTATGTTTCACGTTTACATGTCCATTATATTTAGACTTCGAACTAAACTATCCCCACGGAGTGATTATTTTATAATTGCTCACCCCTTCACCGAATTATATTTTCAGATTTTCAAGAGTAAAGGTGACTAGATTGGCGATGCGGAGGAAGGTGGATGTGATGCGAGTTAAAGAAGTTAAAGAATGAAGATTTTTATTAATTACCAAGTAGGCTTTTATTTTATTAAGTTTAAAAAGTTTTATTTAAGATTTTCGGCACCTTTATGTTTGCCACAAGATTTGACGTATGCATGTTTTATTTCATTGAGTGCATGGACACGTAGATGTTTGATTTATGATTTATTATGGTTTGATGAATTATGGGATTTTATTATAAATTTTATGAGGTAGTATTATTATTATGATTAAGTATTAAATTGCATGAATTTAAGGAGTTAAGTTGATGGACTTATTTATTATGTTGGCAGCTGATGGTTCGAATTTAGAAGCATGCTTAAATGTTTAATTGTTCTTAAGAAATAGTTATTGTCCTTAGTTTGCATGATCGATAAGTTAAGTTTTATATCTCCAAAAATTATGAAATTTTACCAGAATATTTTCCATGATTTAAGATGCATATTGACCAATTTTCGTGAGTTTTTACTTAGTAGAAGTCGAGGAACTGATTTTAGTCCTTTATGTGATTCTAGTCGTCAAAATTCTTGTTTTAAAAATACCGATTTTATGCACAGCCTATTTTCGAAAATTTGGCAGTTTAATAGCCATAAAATATTGAGTATTTTGGTCATAAAATCTGGAGGAAAATCGTTTTAAAGTTTCAGCTTGAATTTAGTCCTATAACTTTGTTTTACGAGCTTTTCATGTGTTCTAAAAAGTGATTTTCATGGCAAGTACTTATAATATGTTTAATATGATTTATTTGAGTATTTAGAGGTCTTATGATGATTGGAAAGATAATAGTATTAAAGAAAATGGATTTAGTATTAGTTAATGGACTATTTTTATACACATACGGTTTTGATGAGTACACCCAGGCTGTTTTCGAAAGTTTTAGGTACCAACTGCTGTTCATGAATTATTTATGAATTATTGAATTATTTAATTGATGACTTATATGTTGAATGATATTAGAATAAGTTTAATTCACATGTGAATATTATTGAAAAATGTTATGAATATTTGCAATGATATTTTATGAATTCTATGGATGTATTGGATGAGTTATTTATTTTGATTGTATGATTTAATTGTTTTAAATTATTACTCAGATTTTAGTTCAAAAAGGATTTTCAAAGAAAAGAATTTTATTTCAAGTATAAAGCGAGCACGTTCTAAAAGATATTTTTATTAAATTGTTTGTTTAAACTCAAGACTTCCGCTGATTTGAAATGCTTAGAATTTTAGGGCGTGACACATTTCTCCCATCATTGACATCTCAAACTTCCCAGTCATCAGCTTGGAGAATTTCTCACAAAGCTTCAGATTAGAAGATCCAAATATTATGTCATCCACATAAATCTGAACCAAGAGAATGTCCTCCCCTTCGGAAATCCGGAAGAGGGTCCTGTCCACTGTTCCTTTCATGAACATGTGGTCTATCAGGAACTGAGAAAGTGTATCATACCAAGCCCTGGGAGCTTGTTTCAGGCCAAAAAGAGCTTTCTTCAGGTGATAGACCTTATCACCGACTTCGAACCCTGGAGGTTGTTCCACATAAACCTCCTCGTTTAGTACACCATTCAGAAAGGCACTCTTTACGTCCATCTGATACACCTTGAACTTCTTGAATGTTGCATAAGCCAAGAACAACCTCATTGCTTCCAACCTTGCAACTGGGGCAAAGGTCTCATCATAGTCGATCCCTTCGGCCTGAGAGTAACCTTTGACCACCAGCCTGGCCTTGTTCCTGACAACAACATTCTTCTCATCCATCTTGTTCTTGAAGACCCACTTGGTGCCAATGACATGTTGACTCCTAGGTCTCTCAACTAACTCCCAAACTTGATTCCGCTCAAACTGATTGAGCTCATCCTGCATAGCTAGGATCCAGTTGGGGTCAGTGAGAGCTTCTTCTATGTTCTTAGGTTCCTGATCACTCAGGAAACAACAAAACATAACACTCTCACCAAAGGACAACCTTGTCCTGACCCCCTCATTGACATCACCAATGATGTCAGCCAATGAGTGATCATCTAGCCACCGTCTCCTACTGACGGCTGCACTGGGAGCTGCTGAAGTTCCCTCGCATGATCCTGAAATGTTAGTCTCGACAATAACAGGCAAAGAAGCGGAACAAGCAAGAACAGGGGATACTGAGTCATTTCCTGAGGGTTGCACAATATCAGGGACATTGTTTCCCCCTACAGAGTTGGACTCAGTAACTGTCTCAGGTGCAGAAGCATCATCACCGATAGTACGTACCTCAGGTTGAGTTTGTGCCTCCGTCTGAGACTCAACATTCTCCGAGGTTGGGGCTTGCTGAGGGTTGGCCTGAGGTCCATCCTGATCATCATCATCATCATCCCATCCCTTGGGAGCACTAACAAGCTTGATCTTGAATTCAGGATTTTTCAGGCTCAGTCTTGTCACCCTCTTGGTAACCCCCTCAGTGTCAGGACTAGGAACCTGTTTTCTACGCATAGATGCAGTCTCATCAAACACAACATGAGGTGTTTCCTCCACACAAAGGGTCCGACAGTTATACACCCTGAAAGCTTTGCTGACTGAGGAGTATCCTAAGAAAACTCCCTCATCAGACTTGCTATCAAAGGCTTTAAGCTGGTCTTTCCCATTGTTCAGGATGAAACACTTACACCCGAAAATATGGAAATAAGAGATGCGAGGCTTCCTCTTGTTCCAAGTTTCATAAGGTGTTTGAGCATGTTGTTTGTTCAGCATAGATTGGTTCTGAGTATAGCAAGCAGTGTTGATTGCTTCAGCCCAGTACTTCTTGGGCAGTCCTGACTCAGCCAACATGGTCCGGGCAGCTTCCTTCAGGGTCTGGTTCCTTCTCTCAGCTACCCCATTCTGCTGAGGGGTCATGGCTGCAGAAGTCTCATGAGCAATACCATGGTTAGTACAAAAGTCAGTTATAATAGAGTTGATAAACTCTGTTCCTCGATCTGATCGGATCCTGACTATGCTCTGACCCTGTTCAGTACTCAATTGCTTGATTAACTCCGGAAGCTTGACTTGAGTCTCCTTCTTGTTCAGCAAGAAAATAACCCATGTGTACCTGGAATAATCATCAACAACAACAAGGGTATATTTCCTACCATTCATGCTGACAGGAGTAATCGTACCAAAGAGATCCATGTGCAGGAGTTGAAGCACTCTGTCAGTTGAGAAGGCATCTTTCTCCTTGAATGAAGCTTTGGTTTGCTTGCCTTCCTGACATGCTCCGCACACGTGGTCTTTGCTAAAAACATCATTAGGTAGACCATCTACAAGAGAGAGTCTAGAAATTTTGTTAATAATCTTGAAGTTTAAGTGACTCAGGCGTTTATGCCAAAGCCAACTGAGCTCAGAAGAGCTCTTAGCGACCAAACAAGTTTCAGGAGAGCTGCTCTTAAAGTCAGCAAAATATACGTTTCCTCTCCTGACCCATGTAATCAGAACCGGCAGTATAGATTTGTCCTTGACAAGACATATATTAGATGAGAACTCTACACTATATCCTCAGTAACAAACCTGACTGACCGAGAGCAAGTTATGCCTAAGTCCCTCAACATATGACACATTAAGCACACGGACAGAGCCAATAACAAGGGTTCCGAATCCTCTGGTAAAACCCTTAGAGTTATCACCAAAGGTTACCTGCGGGCCATCCTGAGCTACATAATCCTGAAGGAGATCACGAGAACCGGTCATGTGCCTGGAGCATCCTGAGTCCAAGTACCAGTCCAGCTTCTGATCCTCCCTCCTCTTCTTGTAGCCCGCAGCGACCTAAAAAGAATCATGCCTCAGGTACCCATCTCGTATTGGGTCCTACAGTGTCACCCATACCCTTCGGGATCCAGATTTGTTTAACAATTCTGATGGCATCAGAAGTGTAAACCCGTCTCCCTGAAACATCAACATACACTGTCCTCTTCTTCCTTTGTGCCTGGGAAGTTGAGGGTGTATGTGTGTCAGCCTGAGTCTCAGGAGCCCTGGATTGGTTCCTGGGGGCGGGCCTCCCGTTCTTCCTTGGCCTGGGTGCAGTGGGTTGATGTCTGTCCTGAGAAGGAGTAGCTCGGGCCTGACCTCTAGGCACTTGAGGTCTGGCCTGAGTGTTATCGGAGTCAGGTCTCAGTTGCCTTTCAGGAGCCACTTGGTTTGTCCTTCTCCTTTGGGGATTGGGACGTTCCTGATGGGCTCTGTGCCCTGCCTGAGGCCTCTGGACCTCAGTAGTCCTTGGCTTAGCCTGAGGTTCCCTTCGGCCTGAGTTCCTCCTACCCTGAGCATTCTGAGGCCTAGCTTGAGAGGTGCGGGGGGCAGAATTCTTTTCAACTTGAGAGTTCCTAGGCTAAGCCTTGGAATTCCTTTGGTCCTTCTTCCTCGGCTCAGGATGAGGAGTCTGGGCCTTTCCCTTAGGTTTTGGCCTAGATTCCTCAGTCCTTTGCTTGACAGGTTCAGGCACTTTCTCCTTCCCTTTGCCTTTATCCTGACGAGCAACACTTGGGCTCTTGTCGTCAGTTAGGGCAGGGACAAACTTCTTCTGAGAGTTGCTCCCTGAAGCACCTCTTTTTTTCTTGCCCTTTGGGTCTTTTGAGGCATCATAGCCTAACCCAGCTTTAGCACCATCGGTCAGCTGAGAGAAACTTGTTAACTCATCAACCACTTGGGTAGATGTGTATAACTTCTTCAACTTATCCTCAAGGTGCCCATTTGTTTTTTTCAGGGCCTCAATTTCAGTGGTGTACTGAAGCACCAGTTCCTCATGAGCTTTCTCTTTTGAGATCAGCTCAAGATCCCAAGCAGTTTGCTCAGCACAAAGGCGAACTTGCCACTCAGTTTCGAACATCACTCTCAGAGTAATTCGCTCAATCATCAACTATTCCTGAGCGAGGAACAAATCGGTGTCATGAGTCTCAATCAGCGAGCTGATTACACCTTTCAGTCTTTCAACCTCCAGTGGAGTTTCATCATGCTTATTCCGAGCATGAAGCAACTCTTCCTGAAGATTTACTAGTCTGAGGGCTTCCTCAGTATCCCTCACTCTGAGAGACTCAGTTAGCCGATCATTCTCCCCACTCAGTTGTGCATTCACATCCACTGTGTGAGTATGAGTCTCCTGCAGCCTTGAGAAGTCAACCATCAATTGCTCTAGAGCGAGCTGAAGGTCGAGTTCTCCTGCTGAGTCTGAGCTAAGCTCAGGTGCGTGATCAGGAGAAGAGGCAGAAGAACATACCTCATCATCTGCCATCAGGCAGAGGTCATCATACTCCTCATCGGAGAAGAGTTCAGGGGACCGGCGTCCTGGGCCATCTGAATCTGAGGAATCCTCAGCAAGCATAGCTCTCCGGTCTGATGCCCTGAGCTCTCTCTTGGCTCTCCGATCTTCTCGCTCACGAGCATTGAGCTCCGGACAATCATACTGATAATGTTCGGTCTTCTTGCAGTGGTAACACTGATCTACATCAGAAGCAAACTTCTTGTCAGTGTACCTTTTATCCGATGACTCCCTCCGGCTCCCTGATGATCTTTCAGGCTTGGAGCTGGATCTTCTGGGAAAAGCATCATCTCTTCTCTTCGCATCTCTGCGCCGCTCAGGCTCCTCACGATCTCTCCTGGAATCGGAACCCCTCCTCTCTTCCCTCCGGGGGCTCGATCTCCTGGGGCTGGAATACCTGCGATCACGGATGTCAGTATAAAACTTTTTATACCTTCCGAATCGAGAGTTCAATTTCTCGAAACGCCGTGCCATCAGGCTGTACTCCAGGGCCAGCTTATCCTTGTTCATATCCCTCAATGATTTCGAGCCGGATCCAGCCTCAGGCTTAGGAGTAGCTTTAAGAGCCACACTCTTTTCCTTTTCAGGTGTCTTCTCCTCAGTCACATCCTCACTGGCAACACCCTTCGTCTTCCTTTTATCGAGATTGAATTCCAGAGCCTTTAACTCTGAGAAAAGGTGAGAGTAAGGAATGTTAGTGAGGTCCTGAGTGTTCTTCAACAAGATCACTCCTGTATCCCATCTTTCAGGGAGACAGTTCAGGATTTTAGACGACACCTCCCTCTTGGGAAAGTCCTTCCCAAAGGTTGCTAGCTTGTTCATCATCTTAATGAACCGAGCTTCCATCTGATCGATGGATTCACCTTCCAGCATCCGAAAAGCCTCGAACTTCCTGATAGCAAGATCTCTCTTGTTCTTCTTGATCTTCTCCGAGCCCTCACTCATCTCCTTCAGTGCATCCCAGATCTCCTTCACGGTTGTCAGATGCATGAGCCTGACCGAATTCTCGTAAGAAACGGTGTGGAGTATAATGTTCTTCGCAACATTATCTAGTCCGATTTGCTTAATCTGATCAGCAGTAAGCGCAGACCTCTCCACAGGCTCATCTCCGATAGTCGGAACAGGAACATTACCAGCTACGGGCCAGATGGTCTGAAGATTCCTCATAAATCTGATGGGGCCATGCTCAATCACCTGGGGCATCTGATCATGGATTGAATAGAGATGTGCGAGAACCCTGAATTTCCAATAATCATAATTGTCAATAGAGAATTTAGGAAGACTGCCTTCAAGGCGCTTAGAACCGGATGCCAGATCTGTTCAGTTGACCACCAAAAGTTTCTCCTCAGAAACTATTGGTAAACAAAGTCAGTGGTCTTTTGAACCACTGCTCTGATACCACTTGTTGGTCCCAAAACGAGTAAAATCAGTGTATGGGAGGGAATACACTGATATCAGATTTTTCCGAAAGACTCAGAAGAATACTCTAACACACTCAGTCAGGAAGATCCTGACGATACTCAGCAAAACTTAAAGTCCACAGGGGCAGCAGGGACAAGTCAGTAGTGAGTCAGATAGACTGAGTGTGAGTAATGTGCTCGGAAGCTCAGTAGAAATAACAATCCTACTGACCGCTCGGAAGCTTAGTTTCTACTCGTTTTAGTTTCTAAAAATGTTTTCTCTGAGTTTGCTTAGTAAGAGGTGGTTAAGCTGGTGCACAGTATTCAGATTCAGGATGATTGATTCAGCCTGAATATTAAAACGATGCAGTATGTTCAGTTTAATATGAATGTCAATAATGATCCTGAACACGAAAGTAAATCAGCACACAAGGGTCTTTTGAACGTGGTTCGGAGATAACCAACTCCTACGTCCACGGCCTGATTGAACAGGAAGCTATCCTCTAAACCCTGAGGATAGGTACTTGATTTTTACGTGCCAAGGGACACGAATAGCCAACTTCCTCTCTTACGAACTGACCCCTAGGCGTTTTACAAGTCCCAGTCCTTCTAACCAACCAAGATAGCTCTAGCAATACAAAACAATGCTAAATATTAGAGCTATCGATCTAAGCAAATACAGAGTGAATCCTACTACAACACTAGGGAAATTTAATTGCAGAGTGTTGCTTATAGTATGCTTTGTGAGCTTGGATTCTTGAGAGTTTTATCTTGGAAATTTCCCGTTAGCCTTGAATGGGTGCAAGGCTCTCTATATTTATAGGCAAGATTCAAAATAGATCCGTTGGAGGAGATCTTTCCAAATCTTTCCTATTTTAGGGTGGTTGTAGGCTAGATGTACTGTTGACCTAATCACCATGCTTAATCTGGCAATCTTTGTCCCACCGCCTGCAACTCTGAGACGCATTGAATGCTGCATTAACTGCTGCGCAGACTCCGTACATGCGTGTCGAAAGATCATTGGCTCTCCGTACAAACAGCTAGTTGACCTTCTGACATTCGTCCTTCCTCGTACATTCAAAGCTCCGAGTCTCTTGTCAATAACTCAAATTGAATGTTTGTCTTTAGTGGAGTCCACTGACATTCTCTTTGTCTCTCAGATGTTAACATAAATGTTAACTGACCCATAGCATGAATAACCTTTTTGGTTTGGACTTACATGGATCAGGTAAACTGAACCAATGCCTAAGTCAGGTCTTATGTGCATTCAGCACAGCCTGATAGGTTATTCAGCCCAGTATGTGTAACCTTTTTGCTTTGGACTTACATGAGTCAGATAAACTGACTCAAGGCCTAAGCCAGGTCTTACGAGCATTCAGCTCGGCCTGATAAGTTACACTTACTCTTCACTGACTGTGTTCTGTCCTGAGCATGCTTAGTGTACTCAGTAGAAGCAACAGTCAATGGTACTTCCGGATTGTCTTCAGGATGGATCTTCAGACTTCGGACTTCAGCTTCAGGTCAGACAATCTTCAACAAGACTGACTCTGACCTTCTTCAGGGCGATTTGCACTTCAGACTTCAGGCTATTGGGTCGACTCCAATAGTCTTCAGTCTTCAACACATTCCCCCTGAACTGGATCCCTAACCTGACTATCCTGAACTAGACAATCCTGAACCACTGTACTTAGGCAAATTCATCAGGGGTTTTGGGATCTAATCAAAACATTCAGATTGTCCCAATAATAGTGCCCACAATGTTTAGTCTAAAGTGCCCTTCTTTAATAGTGCAAAAATATGAAAATAACCCTGAAATTTCGGACATTTCAGCACTGCTGCTTATCACCAACTGAGTGGCTACCTATCTTGATCGGCACCCTGGTCGCGCGTGGTAGCTTTTTGTCGATCATGATCAGGACACATGCCGATCAAGCTACTCGGTAGCTTGGTCGCGCGATGGCTGCCGATCCAGGGATGTGGTCGCGCGAGTCCTGCCTAGCATAAGTGTATGTGCTGCCGATCAAGACACTTAGTGTCGGTCGATGCGCGACTTCCTCATTTTTGTCATATCTTGAGTTCTAGGACTCCGATTGACTCAATTTTTTTTTGTGTTGCGACCCTCTCTTCAAGCTCTTCAACATGGGACATCAATTGCACCAATTGGATAGACTCCAGAATTTCGGACTTTTCTCAAACTTGCTCGTTTTTTGTCGGTTTTGCTCGTTTTCACTACAAAACATAATTTTCTAGCCAAAAAGGGTTAAATGCACAAAGTATATCATTTTAGGGTCAAATATGAACATAATCACATCAAAACCATATAGAAATGGATGCAAAAAGATGCAATTATAACCCTAATCATACCTCCCAAACTAGATTGTTGCTCGTCCTCGAGCAACGAAGCGATAAGATAGGGGAATAATTGTATCAATGAAGCATCAAGCACAAGTCAAATGCCATGGAATCATCAATCAATATCATGCAAGTCTAGAATGTAATCTCATCTAATCCACTATCAACAATGAATCAATGAGCAATATATCAAATCAATGAGTCAAGATCCTCACAAGATAAGTGTTTAGCTCACCCCTCAAGTGTATAGGCTCACTCAATCATCACACCACATACATATACTACCATAAGCTTGGCTCAAGTCTACATTCTCCACCACTTGAAATGACAAATCATTCACACATCATTGAGGACTTTCATAAGGTTGTAGTGTTGACTCTTTGGTAAGGAAGGAATATATGGATAAAAGTGACTAAGTATGATTAGTAAAGCATAGAAGGAATCATGTAATAATCATCCAAATCTTCATGCAATGTTGCACATACTCTTCATGCTCTTTCAATATCACACTTTCAAAATCATTCTTCCCTTTCTTTGCAATTAATAGCCATACTCACAACAAAGGTCAACTTGACCATATTTTCAACAAAAGTCAACTCTTTCTCATGCTTGCAAGCACTTGCCTTTGAACCTTCTTTTCACATCAATCCATGCATAGAATTTCTTTCCATCTTGGCCACCAATTTCTTCATCATATCACCAATCTTCCTTCCTTCTTTTCACTCTACTAATCATAGGGACAAGAGAGTTCCAAAAAGGATGGAAATGGCTTAAAGTGTGGTTAGCCAAAGGAAAGGTCTGAAGGCACAAAATGGTGAACAATGGATAATAATATTAAGGTAGGCTCATAGGGTAAAGTGACTCAATGTAGATCAAAGAAATGCCTCAAATCATATCATGTGAATTCAATGTCTAGTGTAGCCTCAAACAAGACCAAAGCCAAGTTCTAGAGTATAATGCACATGTGTGGAACTCACATCAAAGAAATATCGTCCGTTCAAGATTGAAACGGGCATTAATGGTTCAAAACTCACGGGTAATGGGTGATCAAGACTCATATCATATCAAAATGCTCAAATCATCAATGTATCAAGCATCATAAAATCAATCACAACCTAGACAAGACATGAATCAAAAGATAAGTCCACTACATAGACCTATACTATCAACACATCCACACAATCATAAACATATCAGATGCCTCATAGCTCTCAACTAGCAACAATATGGCAAAAATCAACAAGCAAAACAAGGCACAAGATGAGCATAAGATCCAAAACATCATAGGACACTAAGAATCAACCTAAGCATAACATTGCAATGAGATTTGCGAAACGAAGACACCCCCAAACTTTTTTTGGACCAAAGGTCTAAAAAGTTTGGCAAAGAGTGAAGAAAAGATCATGCAATGCACCAATCAAAGCACAATACAACAAGAATCAACACTTAAGCTCAAATAGCAATCTAAAATCAAGAAAACTAAACCTAGGAATGGAAACACATATAGAGATAAGTGTAAAGACATACCTTGAGTTGAGATTAAAAATAGGAGAGTGAATTGCCACTTACACGAAAATGTCCTTCTTGGCCAAGTGAGAGAGAAATCTCCTCATCACACCTTTCTAGAGCTCACAAATGTCATTGCAAATCTACAATTTGTAGAACAAACACACCCCCCAAACTTTTTCGGATCAAGGATCCTAAAAGTTTGGCAAAGAGTGATGAAAATAGATTTTGCAATGAATCAATGACCAAACAAAACATATAAACTCAACTAAACCAAGAAATCACCATATATAACAAGAGGCAACACTCCCAATCTAGGATAATTCACATGCACCAACCAAGGTAAGAGAACACACTACCTCATATGAAGAAATCAAAACAATTAACACTATCTAAACTACAAAACAATCTAATAAGCAAGAAAACTTTTATGGATGGGTTGCCTCCCATCTAGCGCTTAGATTTAACGTCCCCTAGCCGGACGACAACATTGTTAGCTAAATGGCCAAGAATATTTGTCATCCCTCCCATCTAACTCTAATCTCATAGCTTCAAAATCAAGAAAACATGTATGATTTCTTCCCCATACCCCTACTTTCATTATCATTTTATACTTGTAAGCACAAGCAAATTTTTCTTCATCTTTTCTCAAAATACCAATCCACCCCCATCTCCTACTATCAAAGATTTTCAAGAGGATCCACAATTCTAACTTATGATCAAATATATCAAGAGGCAAGACGAAATCAATATGAACAACATTATCAATGTAAGCATAAGTGGAATAGTTTAAGGGTTTAGAAATGCTCATTTCTCCTTGAAGCTCATCTTCCACTTCATTTTGTTGTTCTTCCTCCATGAAGCTCATGTCCATATGTGGACATTCATCTACCTCTTCTTGATTATTCTTTTTTCCTCCTCTTGAATCATCTCTTTCCTTCTCCTTCATTTCTTGTTCTTTCACTTGATTCCTATCAAATCTAGCAAAAGAAGTAGAATCATAAATTTCAATATTAAGAGATTTAGTACAAATAGTGAAAGAAGAAGGGGTATAAGATCCTTTATCATTGTAGTTTAAGATTATCTTGAAATCTTCCTCATTTAAATCATGATTCTCTTCAAGAAATCTATCAATTAGATCATATATGTCTTCTTTTGGTTCATCTTTCTCTTTCTCTTCTTTTTCTACTTCTTCTTCCTTAGACATGTGGAGAGGAGAAGGATAGGAATATGGATATGGGTAGGGAGAGTAATAAGTTTAAGGATAATGGTATGGGTGGTGGTAGGATTGTTGAGGCGGTAGTTGATATGGAGATAGTGAATATGGATGAGGTTGATATGTGTATGGTTGAGGAGGGTATGTATTTTGTGGAGGATACGAGTAATGGTTGTATCCGTCCATCTTTAAGTAAGTTCACTCCTACAAAAATAATCAAGTATCAACACTCACCAAGAATAGTTAATAACAACAAAAAAATAAAGAAAAACAATGTAAACATCAATACAAGCCTAACAAAGTGATCGTTTCCCCGGCAACTGTGCCAAAAACTTATTTTGGCGTTGCCGGGACTCAAGGATGCTCAAGCAAACAAACAATACAAACCAACAACATTCAAAGACATTCAAGTAAACAAACAAAACTCACTTAACAAAGAGATCGTTTCCTCGGCAACGGCGCCAAAAACTTATTTGCCAAAATCGTGATGATTTCCACGCAAGTGAACGTGGTCGTTGTTGTCGAGGTAAGTTAACCAAGTTAAATATCGAACACAGGAAAACGATGCGATATCAAGCAAGTATTGAATGTCTACAAAGGTGGATAGCTAGGAAAGCAAGAAAACAATCATGGTTTCTATCAACTAAATCAACAAGAAATAGTAATCCTAACTATCACCTCAAAGAAGTGAGCAAATGTAGTGTGTGTGCATGGAAGTAATACTACTATGGTTCCTCTAGTGTCCTATCCATCCTAACATGCAAAAGGTCTCTTGGTGTCTTAGTCAAGCCAACTAGTGTCTAGATCTCTCTACAACACAAGGTAATAACTCTATTGGATGTCTAGATCTCTCTACAACTTCCAACACTCCAATTAAAAGGTCTAGGCTAATATGCAATTCTCATTGGTCATACTAGAAATATATCAAACACTTGGTATGAATAAGGTTCTTATAGCTCAATTCTCATTTCATAGCTAACCATATAAGCCATACATTCCAATTAAACATCTCAAGCATTCATACAAGTCATTAATAAGAGAACTAACACATCAAGATCACTAATTCATGCATAGGATTAACAAGAGACTAAATTCATCATAGTATTCATACAACCATGCAACAAGGATATTAGCCCATGGCTAATTGGAATTGAAAATCAACAATTAACATACTAAACAACATGATTATGAATTAAAATAAGAGAATTAAAGGAAAAATTACCATAAGTGGAAATAATTGAATACAATCTACAAACCTCCAAAATACTAAGTCTTGATCCAAAGCTCGTAATAAAAAAATGAACTGCAGGAATAAAGCTCTAATCATTACGAGTATGTAGGAACAAACAGATCTAAAATCCGACGGACGGATCAAAAGTTGTGGAAGAACCCACTAAGTAACTACCTAATTCTCTCTCTAAACTAATCTAAGAACTTGGAATAATGAAGAAGATGCTTGAGAATCTGATCCTTGAGGTATTTATAGTGCCCACAATGTTTAGTCCAAAGTGCCCTTCATTAATAGTGGAAAAATACGAAAATAGCCTTGAAATTTCAGACATTTCAGCACTGCTGCCTATCACCAACTGAGTGGCTGCCTATCTTGATCGGCACCCTAGTCGCGCTAGGTAGCTTCTTGTCGATCATGAGCAGAGCACCTGCTGATCAAGCTATTCGGCAGCTTGGTCGCGTGATAGCTGCCGATCCAGGGATGTGGTCGCGCGAGTCCTGCCTAGCACAAGTGTATGTGCTGCCGATCAAGACACTTAGTGTTGGTTGATGCGCGACTTTCTCATTTTTGTCATATCTTGAGTTCTAGAACTCCGTTTGACTCGATTCTTTTTGCGTTACGACCCTCTCTTCAATCTCTTCAACATGGGACATCAATTGCACCAATTAGATAAACTCCAGAATTTCGGACTTTTCTCAAACTTGCTCGTTTTTCGCTGGTTTTGCTCATTTTCACTACAAAACATAATTTTCTAGCAAAAAAGGGTTAAATGCACAAAGTATATCATTTTAGGGTCAAATATGAACATAAGCACATCAAAACCATATAGAAATGGATGCAAAAAGATGCAATTATGACCCTAATCAGGAAGCTCGCTTGATGTCTGTCTACATACTCCGCCCAGTCGAACTCGTGCACAACGGCGGTGGAAATTTTGTACTCAGGGAGTTGGGGGTCAGGAAAGTTAATGGAGCGAAGATACTCCAGCGTAATCTTCTCCACCTCATCTTCTTCTAGCTCGTGCACTAGTTCACTTGCAGGGCCACCTGACTCGGTGACCTTCTCATCATCCTCCCTGGCGAGGTTCTCCTAAAGTTCACGTACTTGCTCGCCTGATCCCTCACCAGAATTGGTGGCCCTCTCACCAGACTCAGATCGGACCTCACCGAGTAGCTTGCAAGATCCTGGGCGAGCTACTGAGGTCACCTCAGAACCAGACTCGATCATGATCGGAGTCATTTGAGGAATTGGCTCATTACCTGTCATGGGTCTCTTTCCCGGGTTACAGTTCGAGAGAGTTCAACTCAAGGATCCAGTAGACATGTTAATTAAGGAAGGCGAGGTCTTAGTTGGTTTTAGTTTTTTAAAGTCTTTGAGGACACCGGAGTTCATGGTTCAGATGGCCGGAAAGCTTAGAGGTGGCCATAAATTATGGAAGAATTACCAGAAAACAGAGGAAAAAAAAAGAATGGAGAAATCTGCAAAAGAAAGTTTAAGAAAAAAGAGGATTCAATGTTACTACCTTGATGAATCCGGTGGAAATCCGATAAAGCAAGGGTTTAGTAACCTGAAAGTGTGCTCGTAAAACTTAGTATTGCTCTGAAAATTTGAAAGTGTGAAAGTGTTGAATGAAATAGTAAACTTCTATTTATAAGAAGGAAATGGGCGAGGTGCAAATTCGAGAAGGCTCAAGGACTAATATGCAAAAATTTAAAAGTTTGACATGATGTGTGCGGGAAATGAGGCGTGGAAAGGTGTGCACGATGCCTTAAATTCCGCGCTACGTCAGCACACCCACCGCCATAGGTAGCTCGCCAAGATGCTCGGCACCACACCAAAGGGAGTTCGCCTACACTCGAGCTCCCACCCACGAAGGTAAATCAGTTCGCCCATACATTTGAAATATCATATGATGTGGACGAGTTGGGGGGCAAATGTTGATAGGCGAACTACTAATGAAGGATTACTAGAATAAATAACCAAGGCTAAGGAGCTCGCCAACATGGCCCTGTGCCACGTCATCAACTTTGAATAGTCAACAACATGGGTAGAGAAAGAGTTCCCAGAAGCTCGCCCAGATGTATGATGACATGTCAACAATCGACCAGTTAACCAACACAAGGAGAGAGAGCTCGCATGGGAGCTCGCCGGCTTGAAGGGAAGCTCGCCTGGAGTTCGCCTACCTCCAAGAGACAAGACCTAATCCTACTACCATCACCACATCCCAGAATAACATAAGGCAAGGGAGCTCGCCAAAGAGCTCGCCCAGTCCGGAGTAGAACTGGTAGCTACGTAGGGAATCAGTAGTGATGTAGTAGGACATAGCAATGTAATTAGGGCATAATAGTGAGTAAGGACAGGTGTTAAGGACACTTGTCAGCACATTAGGCTAAGTAAGCCCATTAAGTGCCAGCTCACAACATGCAAACCTATAAATAGGTCTCTTGTACTCTTTTTCTCTCTCTAAGCTCATAATACAAGAACTACTTTCTCTCACTACTCTTTCTCTCTAAGAAATCCTCTAAAAAATTCATAATCTTGTTTATTGTTTGTTGGAATCCAAAGTGTAATCAGCCACATAATTAACCAAATTAACAGATTCTACCAACACTATACAAGAAGCATTACACGAAAAAGACAAAGAGACTAGGGGTAGAAAAGAGTTCGAAGAAACATTTGTCAAGAAAAGAACTGAATCAAATGCTCAGTGTCCCAATTAAACAAGTCTACAGTGTTATCAGTAGCAGGGGCCTCTTAGTTGTTCCTCAAAAGATCAGACAAAAGAAAAGCAAAATGAACCCCAACAAATACAATGCATATCACCAAAGTATCAGATACAACACTAACATAGACTGAGATTTATTGTGGTAACTTTGAAAGCTTTTTGAAGATAAAAGATTATCAGAGGTTATGAAGAAATCCCTAACAAGAAGGATGCGAGTCGCCTAATCTATCAACTTTGATATCGGGGAAGTTATTATATATATATGTATATATCTTGTACAAACGAGTGAGGCTATCAGTCTCTCCTTTTGTACTAGATAAATGTAAAAATAACATATCATATATGCTGTTATTACTTCCAAAATTTCTATGATGCAGGATAATGCAGCATGCTCAAGTTCAAGACTCGAATATTGGACACCTCACAAGACGAGATGAAACCAATGAAAGTCAACTCACAAGATGAAAGAACAAAAGAGCAAGACATAAAATCTTTAGCATCATCGGGCCAGGAGTCCCAATATCAAATTAAGAAGGGACTTGGTCCCTATTTCAAAGCATGCATTCGAGCATGATGATCTCACCCGCAAAGGCTTTGGTAGATGACACATTTATCTCTTTATTCACTCCAAAGCGACCATCCACATCACGAGCTGCTGGTATCCCTATATAAAAGATATTGTGCTGATTCCATCAGAAATATCAAGAACGAATGAACAGTTTGGAGGAACTGACAAGTACTAGAGGATATATCCATCTTGAGAAAAGTAGTCTTCACCAATGTCACTCCGAGGAAGACCTTGATCCCAATGTCAACCAGAACGAGGTTGAAACTTCCTGGAGTATTAAGGAAGAAAAGTTACAGATATATCAGAAAACTCTCTCCGGATGAAGTTCTCAAAGCATTTACAATAGGAGAAAGTTGTCTCCACCACATGCCTTTGAGCATAATTTATTTCCGTCTTTATAGGCGATGATTATTCCGCCTATATTGACAATGCCATCTATATAGGCGATGCGTCTTCTTTGAAAGATGATTCTTCTTGAAGGCTTGATTATCCCGTTTTTATAGACAACGATTTATTCTACCTATATTGACGATACCGTCTATATAGGTGATGCATCTTCCCAAAGGCATGATTCCTCCTATATAGGAGATGCACCTTCTTGAAGCGATGATCCTTCTTGAAGGCATGATTATCCCGTCTTTATAGACGATAATTATTCCGCTTATATTGACAATGCCGCCTATATAGGCGATGCGCCTTCTTGAAGTGATGATCCTTCTTGAAGACATGATTATCCCGTCTTTATAGGCGATGATTATTCGGCCTATATTGACGATGTCGCCTATATAGGCGATAAGCCTTCCCGAAGGCATGATTCCGCCTATATAGGTGATGCGCCTTCTTGAAGCGATGATCCTTCTTGAAGGCATGATTATCCCGTCTTTATAGGCGATGATTATTCCGTCTATATTGACGATGCCGCATATATAGGCGACGCGCCTTCCCAAAGGCATGATTTCATCTATATAGGCGATGCGCCTTCTTGAAGGCATGATTATCCCATCTTTATAGGCGACGATTATTCCATCTATATTGACGATGCCGCCTATATAGGCAATGCGCCTTCCCAAAGGCATAATTCCGCCTATATAGGCAATGCGTCTTCTTGAAGCAATGATCCTTCTTGGAGGAATGATTATTCCGCTTATATTGACGATGCCGCCTATATAGGTGATACACCTTCTCAAAAGGGTATGATTCCGCCTATATAGGTGGTGACTTGATTATTCCATCTTTATAGGCGATGATTATTCTGCTTTTATCGATAATGTCGCCTATATCGGGGATGCGCCTTCTCGAAGGCATGATTTATACCGCCAATATCGATATGCCTTCTCGAAGCGATGATCCTTCCGAAGGCATGATTCATTCCACCTTTACATGCGATTCACCTTCTCGAAGCTATGAAGTTAAAAACTACCGGTGCATTTCAAATCATTCAACTCTTGATCATAAATCACATCAACAGTTGAATGGGGGGAAGGCCTTTGCAGGCGATGGTCAAGAAGTGAAATTCTCAAAGATGGCAGTAAAAAATGATCGCAATGCGACAAACCTTGAAACGGATTATGAATAAAAATAAAAATAAAAATAAAGGTCTAAAAGCCCAAGTCTCAAATTTTCCACATACAAATAACTTTTTAAAGTGACACAAGTGTTATTACCTAACTCGAGGTGCGTAGCTGTTATAAGCCAAGTCGATTAAATGCTCTTTTTATAAGACAACATCCTGACAATATAAGTCGGTTAAAAGCTCTTACTCAAAGACAACATAACGATGATAGGCGCCCACTTATGAATTAAGGCCATGAATTTCCCAAATCCAAGGTTGAATACCCCAAGGAGAAAGGGGCCCAATACAAGTTCAATCCGCTATTGTTATATACGTAAGACGGTAAAGACACCACTTATCGAGCGTTTAAAAGGCAATAACTAGAAATCAAGAGACAAAAAGGGCAAAGAAATCTTTATTCTAAAATTCAAGCTCATTAGCCAATCAACTTATAAACCGAATGTACTAGCCAACCGGCAAAGAAGATCCAAATATACCAACCATGAAGTATGAAATGCCTCCAATGAATGTTGGAAAATGGACAAATCTAAATCTATTGGCCAAGTGAAAGGTGTGAAGAAGCACAGTAAACCAACTCTCACTCAGCCCGCATGGATATAGCAATGAACGCAAGGATTCAAATATCATGATGCTCGTTACTCATCTAGCGATTCAAACAAACATCAGGCTAGGGGCAACTGTTGGTATAATAAGTGACATGTGTGCTTAAGAAAGTAATTAATCAAGTTCGTATTATCATGTTCAAAGGAGCTGATCAAGCACAAAGAAATAACGAGACCAAATAAGGCTGTGATGAGTCATCAGCTAATAGTGACGCAGGCTGGTGACGAGTCAACAACTTATAGTGAAGGAGGCTACTGGCCAACAGATTATGATGAAGCAGGTAGGTGCTACATCGTGCTTGTAATTACTATATAATGTAAATGAATTCATTCGAATAAAGGATACGAAATTTACCCCTAACGACATGCTGCTTATACGATGTGCTTATATACGACTACCTGCTTATATATCAAACTTCATATACACGTCTATTTCAGCTTATTGTTGATGAATCAAGGCAATTTTAGCCGCATAATCGTCCTGCTTGATAAAATTTAATCAACAGCTGTGTCCATCGTTGTCACTTCCCCATTCTCATTCGTCATCATGAAGTCGTGCGTCTCTCACCCGTAAGCCCTCGTGAATCTGATATGAGGGAGTATATATATTTGAATCTGATGTGACAAAAAGAGAGATATGAGGAAGTGTATATATAAAAGTAACGTGAACCAATTTGTAATAAGTTAAAATTTATGAACTTGTTTCGAACTAATCCTAAAAAAGTGAACATTTATGTAATAAAGCCTTTAAGCGTGGTCAAGGACGAAATAATTGCAAAATTTCATCGATATTTCAAATTTTTAACTCCTCCAATATGGATATTCACTGGAATGAATTTTTTCTAAATATCTGTAAAATATCGAGAACAATATCGATTTCAGTGAATTGTAGTTCAATATTTTCAAAATATCGGGATATTTTACAGAAATATCAGTATAAAAAATATCATTTTTTAAAATTGAGATTACAAAAAATTTGAATTATTGCTGAGCTACCGTCCAAGGCTCTCTTGTCATTTCTTCTATCAACAAATAGTCATCTTTTACTTACTTTGCAGACCTTTTTTTTTTTATTTAGTTAACATTTAAAAAAGTAAAGACATTACACATACATATGAGTCATGACACAGTAAACGAGAGAAAACATAAACAATACCTCACTATGAGTTTTACTCTGCAACTTCATACTTCATCTTCTTCATGTATTATTTTGAGAGGATTTATTCACTCCAAATATTTGAAATAATATTGCAAAAGAGGTTCACACAAGCTTATTAAATTTCCCCAAAGTAAACTTTATCAAGGTAATCAACTTTTACATTGTATTTTACTTGAATGTTTCTTATTTCTTTTTCTATATGTGTAAATTAGTTTATTTCAAAGCATGACTATTATACTATTTTTGTTAATTTTTTAGTTTATTTCTAAAATAAAATTTGAAAACTAATTACTAGTTTTAACTCAAATAATTAGTAACTACAAACCACTCAATGAAATTATGTACGGGACTAATTAAAATAAACATACGATGTTGTGCAGCCAATTAATTAGTAATAATAATATTATATATATATTTTAGTTTTTATATATAATAGATGTGTGAAAACTACATGTTAGAATTGTAGAAAATGAGTATATTGATCAAATAGTTTCTGTGGGCAGTAGGGCATTGATATAATGTTATCTAGCAAACTATATTAAACAATAATTGTATTTGTGTTCGTTTTACGATTCCACGTGTCTATGTCTACAAATATTACTATCCTTAAAACAATCCTAGTGCAAATGTGAATCTTAAAAGACTCTAGAAGAATCTGTTTCTTAATAATCCACATTCAACACCTTTTGTATTCAACCATTCAACCATTACTACTAAACATGACTATACAAGTACTCATAAGCATATGCAAGATGCAGAAATAAATCTAAGCAATTATAAAGTAAGCATAAAAGGCATCATAACACTGATCATGCATGCATAACTCCATAATTTGAGTGTCATTTTCAATGGGACTCTATCAAATTAGTAATTGTAACAATATTATTATGTCAAAATTACATTAGAATTTTAAAAGAACTTTACCAAATTAGTAGTAGTAATATTATATATAACATTTCCAACTATTATATTGGTATAAACATGTTGATATCTTTTATAAATTATAACTTTTATATCATTTGTATATGGGAAAAGTACAAATTGACAAAAATAACATATTGGTCTCGTGCAAAAAAAAAAAAAAACTTCCGTGCAAAAAAAAAAAACATACTATCGTGCAAATTTTTTGAACCAATTTGTAAATATAGTGATTTTTTTGAACCAATATGTAAGTGACCCTTTGTATATTATTATAGGATTGGACCTTAAAAAAGTATATAAAGTGGCAACTGAATGTGGTGGCGGTGGTGGTGGGCATGATCCAGTATGGAAATACTGTGATAGAATACCTGGAAATAAAAATGGAAGAATATGTATATATTGTGGACTTAATACTCAGAGTGGAGGAAAACTTGTTTTAAGTACCACTTGAGTCGCAGTGATTCAAAAAAGAATTCACGTCCATGCAAATATTCCTTATGAAGTTAAGAAAATGATTTATTATCTAATAAAAGAGAAAGAAGGTGCAAAACAAAAGAAAGTTGCAAGAATGGATGACATTAGAGTAGAACTACGGAAAGAGTTATATGACGATGTAGAAGAAGAAGAAGAAAATAATGATGATAGTGATGATGAAGATGAGAGGATGATGTTTCTTGAAGACATTGATCCTTCTGAACGAAAAACACATTGTGTTGTTGTAAGGGCTTCTAAAGCAAGCGAGTGAGAAAGACAACAGATGCATATTTTTTCTACTAATAAAATTGGCAATTCAAGTAAAGATATAGGTGGTCCTTCATCATAATTCTGACGTGCAAAAAGTGGTCGAGCAAACTACAATTGTGCTCCTGAACCATCCTTATATAAATCACAAGGTGCAAAATAAAAGAGGATCAAAAGTATATTTTCGAGTGGCAACATTAAAGAAAAACTTGGTCGACTGGTGAGTAAAATTTTCATTTACGATAATTTTCCACCCAACAAAGCATCCTCTCATCACTTCAAAAACATGATTGTTGGTGCACAACAAGTTCTTCCTCCAACTACATATGCGATAAAAAATAAATATCTTGATATGGAGGAAAAAGAAATGAAGGAGTATGTTGACAACCAAAAGAAGAAATGAAGCATATGTGGATGCACAATCATGGTTGATAGATGGACAGGGCCAACGAAATTGTCAATCATTAATTTCATGGTCTATTGCAAGAGAAGAACTATTTTTCTTAAGTCAGTGCATCTAATAAGATCAAGGATCATCAATATATTTTTTAGTTGTTAAAGAATGTGGTGTTATAAGTCGGAAGGGAAAATGTTGTGCAAATTGTGACAGATAATGGATCAACTTATGTAAGTGCTGAAAAAAAAAACTTATCCAAAGGTATAAGTTGTATTGGACACTGTGTGTTGCACATTGCATCGACATGATATTTGAAGATATTGGGAAAATAAACAACATTGCAAATGTAATTGCTAAGGCTAGGCAATTAACCAACTACATTTATAATCATTGTTGGTTACTTGCACTAATGCGAGAGGTTTGCCAAGTAGATGTTGTGCGGCCAAGTTTTTAACAAGTTGGACCCGAATTCTGATGGTTTAACTCAACTTGGAAATGAGGTTCTATTTTTTATTTGTTTAATTCAAAAGTATTCTCATTTTAGTCTTTTTATATTAATATTCATAATATAGTATTTTATATGTGAAGCTTACCTATTTTCGTGATGAAAAAAAAACTTTGGTAATCCTACTGTTATTGCTTCTCGAATTACAATGGTACCTGGTAAGTTATATATTGGTTGAATTATTTGTTTTAAAATATACATAAATTAACATATGTTTCATATGTATTAAAATTTGGCAGCTGAATGGTGAGTTATGTATGACAATTCTGCTCCTACATTGAGAAAATTGGCTATATGAGTTTTGTCACAAACAACATCATCTTCAGCATGTGAGAGAAATTAGAGTACTTTTGTGCTGATACACACTAAGCAACGAAATCGTCTTGCATATCCAAAACTTCAACAACTTGTATTTTGCTATTACAATATGAAGTTGAAGATACGAGATATGGAAGATGAAGATGATAAAGTTGCGAAGACGGAATACTTAGATCTAATGGATATAACTGCTGCAACAAGCGATGAGGAAAAAAACCTACTTTTCCGATGGATTCGGTCAATAAACTTAGATGATGATCAAGGACATCTGATCCAAAAGTAGTTGCAGCAGCTCATGAATATGACATTGATGTGAATGTAGTATTGCAACAAGAAGTTAGTAATGCTAGTGGTTCAGATTCAGTTGCTACCAGGGATACCTCAACAAATGCCGGAGAAAATGATGGAAGTAGTGATGGTGGAAATGATGGAAATAATTAAAAATATTTCAGAAGTCAAATGTCTTTGAGTCCATTTACATGTGAGGTTGAATTCACACATGCAACACAAGATAAAGATCATGGATCTATAGTAGGAGGTCCAATGATAGGTGCCATTGGTAAGGAATATGTAAGAAGACATACTTGGAACCAAGAAGAGAGCTCACGCAGTGACATAGAATCACTTACAATCAGTATTGACTCAATGAGCATGTACACTGATCGTAGTGATCAAGAATCTTATGATTATGATACACGTGTAAGTTCACAATTCAACTGGAGGACTCAAAATAATTTCGAACACTCACACCATCAAATTTCGTATGGAGGTCCAAGCATGCCTCAACATATTGGGTTAGTCCACATTATCCAATTTATGGCCAAACAGTTGGACAAGATAGAACGACATACTATTGGCATATCCAACACTACGTCCAAAATTTATCTAGTTTGGTGACTTGGTACCATTATTACTTAGAACAATATGACATTTCTTATTTTACATTTGAGTCTCATAGGACATCATTTTGGTATTAGTTGTCTAATATTCAGTAGTGATGAATAGTGTTGTATCATTTTATATTTCTTCTGTATTTTTTTATTGATACATTTGTTGTAAAAAATTTATTTTGTTGAGGTATTAAGTTAAATTTATGTATTAAGGCTAGAAATAATATTATCTAAAATTTCATGTTAAATTTTCATCATTTTAATAAAATTTCCATTATTTTTTTTATATTTTACCGATATCGATATTTTCACCGATATATCCATAAAATTGGGGTACTGATATTTGCACCGATACCGATATTTTTAACCTTGAGCTTGGTATAGAACATCTGATTTTGTAAAAATTCTAACAAATACTCAATTTGTCCACCGAATTATTTTTCACTTTCCTTTTTTATTTATCCACAAAACTTTTTCCCCTTTTCTTATTTGGAAATAACCTACACTCACAAATAAAAGTTTGGATCCCACAATATAATACTATTTTTATTAAATCTCGTGCCACTTCACAAAGGGGAAATAGTTTGGTGGACAGAGAGAGTACAAATTAATAATTCAACCAACACTAATTATACCACATCATATAAAAGGGTTGTAGTTTTATTTCATAAACATTATGTTAAAGTACATGCAATGTTAGTTCATATTAAGCATGATGTTAATTCATTTCATGTGCAATGTTGTAGTTTTATTTTCATGAATATTATGTTATGATACCTATGGTGTTAGTTCATTTTCTAGTGTAGTATTGTAATTTTATTTTCATAAATATTATGATATGGTATCTACGATGTTGGTTGTTGTGTCTGGATATGACCAGGTCACGTGCCAGGAAAAATGGGCAAGAAGGATGTTTGGCCGAGAAAGGAAGAGACTAGGCAAATTTTAACCACATCTAGGGACAAGTTAAGATCAAGATGACGGGAAACGACTAGAGAAACGGGATGAGCTCAAGATAGCGAGTAGATAGCGGGAGAGCTTCTGAACTAATTGGATGGACATTGTGGTGTTCGTTCATTTCATGTGAAATGTTGTAGTCTTACTTTCATAAATATTATGTTATGATACCTAAAGTGTTAGTTCATTTCCTAATGTAGTATTGTAATTTAATTTTCATAAATATTATGATATAGTACCTACGATGTTGGTTTTTATAAAGTGGTGTTAGTTTATATATTGTGTGGTTGTTGACGTACGAAATATCACATAATATATGGACCCGACGCCATTAGTGGTTATTGTCAATGAAGATAATAAATTACGGATAAAATAGGATATTTGTTGTAAAGTATAGGTTGTATGAATTAATTAATTAATGGTTTTAACTCAAACCCTAAAATAAATGGTTGATATGTCTTTTAACATTATTTTCGGTTATTAAGATAATAGAGGACCACCCACTCATTGTACAGGATGCTTCATCATTTTCCTCATTATATACAACATACCAATTTTGAGGGAGAAGCAAGAAAAGCTCCTCCTGAAACTTCATGTTATTCGTTCATTCATGTTATTTATGTTTGTAAATCGTTCTTTAACCACATATGATTCGCTCAATCAAAACGAGGTAGTTCATTTTTTAGTGTATTGTTGTATTTTTTTTCATAAATATTATGATATGGTATCTGCAGTGTTAATTCATGTAGAGGGTGATGTTAGTTCATTTATGTGTAGTACGATATGATACATATGTTTTTCCTTCATATAAAATGTAGTGCTAGTTCATGTAAAATGTGATGTTAGTTCATATACAGTGTTTTATGATATCTATTTGTATAACAATTAAATCTCAAAAAACAAAATAGTCCTTCAGAGAGAGAGAGAAAGAGGGTATGAATGCATGCATTCAATTAACCGTTAGTATAAAAGATAGCCCAACAAAACTTAATTTCGTACAATCAAGCTTACATGAACAATTCACATTAACTAACACCAATACTATTTCCAACCCAACTTGCATTCAATTGTTTTTCTAAAAACATAAAAGCACTCTTCTAAACCAACACCTTAGCAATCTAGGACTCCTCTTTATAACAAGTCCTTAAAAATCCATAGGTTGAAGGATCTTAGTTAACAATAGATACTTTCCTTTCCACACATTTCATGAATATTTGCAAGTCTTTTGACCGTTACATCCAAGTATGCATCAGAATTTCTAGCATCATCACTAAAGAGTTCTTCATGATCTTTCTTGTTCAGTGATGAATCCCTAAAAAATAAAATTGCTCTACTGGTACAATGTATAGCAAAGTGATAACTAAAACCATAATGTTGATGTTTCATAAAAGAAACAAAGAGACTAGAAGTAGCATGAGCATGGTCCTGTATAAACCAACTAGGCTTTCTCATTGTGGCTTGTGCCCTATATGTATGAATGTAAAAATCTAGAATGAAAAATGGATTATTTGATTGTCTATAGAGATCACGTGAATCTCCAGATCCATCTTTCCTTCGTAAAGGGGGAGTTTGAGGTGTTGTGATCTTAGACTGGACGGGGGTGCACATCACGTCTTGTGACAAAGACTCGTTCGTCTTGGTTATGCGCCTGGGGCCATCCTCTTGGCATTGACTTCATCTAGCCTTTTCTATAAAGTTAGGAGGAGAGCCAACTGACTCGAGTTTGTAGCGGCAAGGCTGCTGGCCGATATGACTGGGTCCTCCAGCTAATAGGTGGGGTCACTCCAAGGATTGTAAGGCACAACCCTGGACCAAGACGGTCCTGAGTATAGATGTAGGGTCTGATCCACTGTAAAGAGCATTTTGGGCAAAATCCAATCTCCTTGACAAAAAGAAGTTACAGTCTAAACATGTATAATTTATATGTACAATCTCTCCGCTGATTCGAGGAGGAGTCCTAACTCTTAAAAAGGGTTTAATCTCGCTTGGCGGGACGAAGCCGGGACTCAAAATGTTGATTTAAGATGAAAAAGAATTATTCTGATTACAACATTATTTTTACTGAAAAGTGACTGCTATTATTTAATGTCGAATTATATTTTTTCTCTTTAAATCTTGAATAGACTTTAAAATTTTAATCAGTGAAACTCTAATTATTTAAACAATAGTATTATTTTATGTTATTTATGAGTCGTTAAATGAGCAGTCGTTCCTAATAAAATTGTCATATTTTAATATAAATATATAATTATTTGGCAACTCTAAAAAAACCGATATATAGAGATAAATAAATGGAATTATGAACACTGAATGCATGTTTGCAATCTCTAATAGAATTGAAAAAGTGATATTAAATAATTTTAATAGCAAAATGAAATTTAAGGATGTAACCTGCAAATTTTCACATAAATTAATAAATTCTTTTATTAATATTGCGAAAAGAAAATTACAAAGAATATTTATGAATTTGAATTTAAAGGTATCGAGCGATTGTTTGGTCCAATCTCTATTCGATCCTCTGATTCTTCTCTTCGAGTCTTGACTTGGTTTGCGGAATTTTCGGAGCTAAGTCCGATGTTGACTTTGGTGTTGGACGTTAATTTCGAGGGCGTTGAGCCTTGTTTCGAATTAACGTTGCCTTGTCGGAAGGACTTTGTTGTTATGTCGGAGTTGAGTCCGGAGTTGATGTTGAAGTTGATATTAATATTGCCTTATGGAAGGACTTTGTTGAGTGTTCACCTTTGGACTCTCTATGTCGATGTCGTCGTAGGTGAGTGGTGTTGATCGTCGTTGAGGATGTATGGATGACGTTGATTGGAGGGGCTTCACGCCGTATTTCTCTAATCAATTGCCGTTGTTGATGAAGAACGTTGACCGGAGGCTTCGCACCGTGATTCCGGATCAAAATGCTTTGTTGATGAAGAATTTGAAGAACGTTCTTGAAGATCGTGAAGAACGCCTTTGAATCTTCAAAGTTGCTCGAAGTCTTGGATCTTGATGCTTCTCTCTGAGCTCTGATCTTCCCGACTCCTTGTTGTCTATAAAATGAATAGAATGAGACCCTATTTATAGGTGTAGAATTCTAGATTTGTGGGCTAGATTTGATGGGACAAGAGATATTATTTGGATATTATTTGGGAATATTCCCAAAATATCTCAGATTGTTAAATATTTATGAAGATTTGATGATCTTCAAGATATTTGTGAAGATTTGATAATCTTCAATGATATTTGTGAAGATTTGATTTCTTGGGCTTTTAGAGATCGGACTTCATGACTTTAAGAAAATCCGGAATAATTAATTGGACTTTAGAGGCCCAAAACATTATATTGGATTTTTAAAAGCCCAATTCAATTTATTAGACTTTTGGGGCCCACTTTGATTTATTAAGCTTTTTAATGCCCAATTGAATTTATTAATTAGGAATTAAATTTATGTAAAGTCCCAATAATAAATTATTTTAACATGCAATTTCTACATGTTATTTCTTTATTTCGGCAATTAATTTTAATTGCCTACAAAGGAGTGTTTTAAACTTAAGTGATTTTAAAAAATATGTTTGTGAAAGAAGTGCTTCTAAAAAGGGTATTGAGTATTATTTTCTTGGGGAATGTGTAGAAGTGCTTAAGTAAAAGTTAAAAGCTAAGTGTTTGTTTGCAAACTCAACATAAAAAGTAAAAGTGCTTATTTTTTAAAAATAAATACTTAAAATATGTTTTCAAAAACTATTTTAAGTACTTATTATTACTTTTGGTCAAGCAAAAATTTTTAGCTTTTAACTTTTAGTTAAACACTTCTACACATTCCCCAATAAAATAATACTCAATACTCTTTTTAGAAGCACTTTTTTTGCAAACACATTTTTCTTAATCATTTTTCAAAACCACTTAAGTTTAAAACACTCTTTATTTTTTATTTTGCTATTAAAATTACTTAATATCACTTTTTCAATTCTATTAGAGATTGCAAACATGCACTAAACATTGTTGTTTGACCAAAACTCCAAAAGTAGTAATAAGCACTTAAAGTAGTTGTTGAAAACATATTTTAAGTGACATTTTTCAAAAAAAAAAGTAGGTCTTTTGTGAACTTGAGTTCATATGAACTCGTATCACTGTTATATTGTAATCACTATCACTGTTATTCATATATTTTATTACTGTTATAAAAATATACATAATTTTTTAGCAGTAACACTGTATATATATAACAGTAATAGTAAATATGCATAACAGTGACAGTCTATACAAAGTGATAATTCATACAAATTTTTGTCAATTTTAAAAAAAAAATGACTGAATAGACTGGAACGTGGATAAAACGCCAAAAATTAGTGGATCGTATGAATATCGAAGTCTTTTCCATAAACGTGTTTCTTGTGGCGCAACGAAACAGTCTGCAGTCCGCTTTCAATCGCCGCCGTTCACCGGTCGACAGTGTGCTGCCCTCACGCGGCGTCCTTTAGCATCTGGAAGCAACAAAATGATCAACACGGTAATTGCCAAAATGTCACAATTGTCGGTAGTATTGGTTGATGTCCTAAATCCGAGAACTGTGATTCTGCACTATAACTGTGAAATTAAGATGATTGCGTTTAGCAGGGAAGTGGATCAGGGCCTGCGGTGCAAAGCCCTCGATCTCCATCCTCGCAATCTCCGTATTTAACGGTATCAGTATCGGATCCTGCTAAAATGGGGAATGGAGTTCAGGCTTATATCTCCTACAAAGTCATCACCAAGGTAGTACCTTTTGGTTTTTGCATGTGTAGATTGTTTGTTAGGTGCTGTATAATTATCATCTTACTGCTTTGCTTATTAGCTGCTTGCATAGTTTGGTATTCCATTTGTATTTAAGCTGTGAGTCTGCGAGTATAAGTTAGAATTGCAGTTGGTTCGGGGTAGAAGTATTCACCCCTTTTAGTTTTATTTTTTAATAAGTAGTATTCGACTATTCATAGAAATGCTGCACTATTCATAAGTAGTATTCAACTATTATTGGTAACCTCTGCAAGCTTAGGCATGATCTTGATCTACTTCAGGCCCTTGTATCAAATTTAGAGTATGCATAAGTTTACCCAACTCGTTTGCATTTGCAAATAGACTCTTTTTTTATGCATCTTCTGGATGCTTCCAAGCTATATTCTCTCTGTTTTTCATGAAATTACTTGTGTACTTGCACGTGAATTTAATTTCTTATTGACTTTACATCTTCCATTTTGCAGTAGTTGTTCGCCAAGTTAAGTTTCTGTCTTTTTGATATATTCTAAATTGATGAAATAACAAACTTTCGTACTTGGCTGCAGACAAATTTCTCTGAGTATGACGGCCCTGAGAAAATTGTTATCCGGAGGTACAGTGATTTTGTTTGGTTAAGAGACCGCCTTTTTGAAAAGTACAAGGGTGTCTTCATTCCTCCGCTTCCAGAGAAGAGCACAGTTGGTAATAAGCTGAAAACATGAATTGTCTTTCCTCACGAGCAGTTGTAGATCTTTGTTATTTTCCAGCTTATACAAGTGATCACTTTTCCACTTTGATATCAGAGGATGTATTATTTGATCAACTAAATGTATTCTTCATTACGGAGTATGCTCTTTTGATCAAAATGCAACCAGATCAAACTTAACATTATTGACAAAATCCTCTATTCATCAAAATTTGCTCAACTATCTATGTGGCATCTGTTTTGTACTACTGGAAGATGATACCTCTTGCTAGTGTGTAAATATTATCCAACTCCACTTTAATAAGTGTGCTTGTGGCTTCTATGTGTTAAATTTGGAGTAAAATTTGCACTAGTGCTTCTATCTCGGTTCAACTCTTTACTGGTTTAATGGCTTTGGCTCCAAGCTAGAGATTTTATTATGTCCTGACCAAGTGCTTTCTCATTGAAAAAGGAGACAGTTATGCCCTTTGCACCTTGGCTTCAGGGTGATGTCATCCAGAAGATCTAGCTCAGAACAATCCTTTGCATCTCCAAAGCTCAATAGCTATTATTTCCATTTTACTTGTGTGTTTTTACACAAAGCTGATCTGTGGTACATACAATTTATATTTCTGCTAGAATTTAGAAATAACTGACCATAACATTGGTTCTGTCATACAGAGAAGTTCAGATTTAGTGCTGAGTTCATTGAGATGAGGCGTCAAGCTCTGGACGTGTTTGTCAACCGTATAGCTTCACATCATGAGCTTCAACAGAGTGAGGATTTAAGAATCTTTTTGCAGGCTGATGAGCAGGTATTTCTCTGAGCTGAAGCTCTTCACTTCAACCAAAAAATCAGACTAGACATTTAATTTCATGGTATCTTCTAGTTTTTTAGATAAAAATCATATATTAGAAGACGGAAGTCACGTGGAGAACGTATACATGTCATGAATTTATGTAGGACAGGCGTTGGGTTGACCGGTTTAAATTCTGATAACAGTTAATGCCACAGTATTCAGATTTGAATATCTTATTTTCCTTTAGGAAGCAGGGGAAATTGCAATGCCCGTTTTACATCAAGAAGCTGTGTTCAATTCCTATACTTCTATTTTTGATTGATGTTATACAAGGAATATCTAGTATTTGATAGGCTGCTACACCCAGCCTGTTCTTCTACTTATTGCTTTGCTCATTGGTAGTTATCAGTATTGTATAATTGCCTTTAGTCTGTTAACTCCAAAATTCTAAAGCTTTTGATAAGGAGAATCATTTAACATTTAACAAATTGTAGATGAAATTCTATTTCAACTGAGTATGCATAAAATTTTTTGGAAGAAACTCTATGCTTTTCTTTTTCTTTCCCAGTTTCCCTTTTTGTGTCATATTCTTATATTTAATTTTATACACATATAAATATATATATATTATATATATGTAAAATTTTTGTGTATGCATGATCTGCAGACTATGGAAAGAGCAAGATCCCAAGAAATTGGTATCTTCAAGAAGAAGCCTGCAGACTTGATGCAAATTTTCAAGGTATCTCATCTATGCAGGATTAGTCACAATTATAGTTGTGCAACAATTTGGTGAAGACTACTCGTTCAAGTTTTATCAACTTCCATTATAGAGTATTAATATATTTTCCTTTCCTTCCAACTGAAAGAAAACTTTTTTAGCTGCTTTAAGATGCAACTCCATTGTGTGCTTTCTTTAGATTACCACAGTAGTAGTCTCAGTTAAGCCCAATGTATGTCATTTTTGTCAAGGGGCCATTGTATCTGACCGTGGTATCCTTTTTAATCTTGTTAGGATGTACAATCTAAAGTGAGTGATGTTGTCCTTGGAAAAGAGAAACCTGTTGAAGAATCAAATCCCGAGTATGAGAAGCTGAAGAATTACATTTTTCAGCTCGAAGATCACCTAGCTGAAGCCCAGAAGCATGCTTACCGCCTTGTAAAGAGACATAGGGGTAACTGCAAGACATATGCTTCTTGTTTGTGTGCTGCGCGGAATTTTTTGACTGCTATATCATTTCATCACCAAGTGCCAACTATTCACATTCCACCAGAACTAATGGTTTTAACAAATATGATTTCTTAATTGCCATTTTTATGCCTGGTTCAGCTCACCCTTGCCTTCTTTTTTTGTTTCTTTCTCAGTTTCTCTTCATAATACATCTTAAAATTTGTTCATATGATCAATTTCCTATTTACATTGTTACAGAGTTGGGGCAATCTTTGTCAGACTTTGGCAAGGCAGTCAAGCTACTTGGTGACTGCGAAGGAAATGCTCTTGGAAAGGCATTTTCTGAGCTTGGAAAAAAATCAGAGAGTTTGTCAACTGAACTGCAGAGAGAGGTATAATTTGATATGTGGTATATAAATCTTTTAATTTGGATGATTGTTGAACCTCTCCTTGTCTGTTAATAGGCTCAGAACCTCTTGATGAATTTTGAAGAACCTTTAAAAGATTATGTTCGTGCAGTGCAGTCAATTAAGGTCAGTTCAAGTCCTCAATTTGTAGAAGTATAACTCTATTTCATACACCGGTGTGGTTATTCATTTGTTTTCTAAGATGCATTATCAAATATTAACGACCCATTGAGTAGAATAAGGGAGTTATGACTGATTGCGTTTGGGGGAAAAGTGACCAAGTCATTGCCACATGTAGCGTGTGCCTGATGGCACTGTCAAACTATATTTGATATCCATGTTTTATTAAACTGTCTTCCCTTGATTATATCCGTATACATTATCTTGCCTTGATTATGGATATTGATCTTACTGTCGGTTACTTCTGGACAGGCGACGGTAGCAGAGAGAGCAAATGCATTCAGACAGCATTATGAATTGGCTGAAGCAATAAAGTTTAAGGAAATAGATATGTATGATCTCTGAATCCCCAACTCATTGCTTTTTGGTGAACTGTGATGGGCCCCTTGATTTGATAACATTATGCTAACTGTGATCCTTGCTTCATATATGAAGATTGAAGAGGCAATGCTTGCTTAAACATTTACTGGACTTATTTATTTTGCCCTTAATTTTGTATGGTGTCCATAATGTTTGCTTATTTGGAAAGCTGAATTGTACAAAGCTGCAAAAATATTTGTCTTTGCTTTTTGAGTCGGCAATGTGTCCACCATGTGGATGTTTTACATATCGTATGAACCCTAACAAGTACCATATATATCTTCCATAATCCTTAACAACTTGTTTCTATTATGAGAAGATTTACCAGAATGATCTCCTAAGAACATGCTATAATTATGATTTCAGTTGTCTGTGTTTTGATGAAGAATACAGTCTTTTTTTCCATTCTCATGGTACTAAAGATACACTGGTTTAATCTGTTAGCAGTTACTTTTAACTTTGCATAATTGTTTGCAGGAACAAACTCAGGTTAACACGTTCGGAAAAGCTGGCTGAAGCTGAACATGAATATGAGGAGGTTGTCAATGATTAAGTAGCATATTTTCTTGTTCGTTTCTGGAATCTTCATTTCGTGGGTGATGATTAAGTAAGTCTGTGATGCAGTTAAAAGCTGATGGTGCTGACGCAGCAAGAAGATTTGAGAAAATTGTGAAGCAAATGAATGAAGAGATTGTTCGATTTCAAGAAGAGAAGACATTAGATATGGGTGTGGCCTTTCATGAATTTGCTAAGGGTCAGGCGCACCTGGCAAACAGTATCGCTGATGCATGGAGAAGCCTTCTTCCGAAGATTGAAGCTTGTTCCTCCTAGAAATACTCACTACAAGGGAGTCCTATTAGCTTGTATACTGTACAGACTGATTCAAAATGAAATTGCAGCTTCAGCCAAATAATTTTATTGATGTAATTCGATAAGACAATTTTGATTGTGTAGATGTGAAATTTAGTTCTTTTTAATTTGGGGAATTCAAAAGAATTGATGAGCTGAGGTCAAGGTAATGAATGTGCAGATGATGGAGCGGTTTTAAAATGCATTGCTAGTTCACTTACTCAGACATGAACATGGTTTCCGTATCGTGTAAACAAAGAAGCCATGATTTCTGTGAGCATTAGACGAGAAGTTGTGCGTCCAACTCGTTTCGTCTAAAATCCTCACCATCCACCTTTATTAAACCTACTACGTCCATTATAATTACATCTAACAACAATATTGGGTCCCTTAATCTTGCAGTTTATAAGGCATCTGTCATTACAATTACATCTAACAATAATATGGTTGCCGTCCAACATCGACACTGCTCTTTCAGGTACCGTAGCACACACCACCTTCAATATGCATCTTTAATTTTCTTTTTTGTTTACACTAAATGCTTCTCCCATCCCACCCCTTTTATTTCGCAATAACAAGAATGAAATTCTCCTTGCTTATGCAAAAAGACAGAGCTAGCATTGAATCAATGGTAAGAGAGATCAGAATAAGACAGTTTCCTAGGCTAGAATGCATGTTATGATAACTGGTATTTGGTTTCTACCAGTTCATTCAAGACCCAGCCTTGGGAGCTATATGATATGATGAGGCCTGTGCTTGTGAATTAATATATATTCCCAGATTATGTGATTGACAAAGACGATGATAACCGCTAACACTAAGCTTGAATATTGATATGGAAGATTCACCTCAAGCTCTACGGTGGTCTTGCTCTCAGCAATCCAAGTATGTTTTTCACCATATATTCCAGAAAATTGAACTGGATTTATTTCTGGGCACAGGCCGCAAGATGGATATATATATGTACCATATATTATAACAGAATGTGAGGTGGAATCAAGTATGTAGCATCTGATATAGTAATACTCTAACTTTAGGAGTAAATAAACCCAAAAAATTGCAAATAAACTTGGAGCCAGGAACTCTGATATAGCTAATTAGGAGCACATCTATATATTAGGAGGTCCCCATGCATGGTCAAGTTTTTAACAACACATCACCAAACGGACCGGGTCCACCACGGTGAACCCTCTTGTTCGGTTGGAATGCTTCTTCCCTCGAGCATGTAATTAGTGAAGAGGGATATACAATAAGAAAGAGGGATCATCAATCAATCTCTTATAAGTTTAGGACAAAATTAAGTTGCATGGGGTGAAAGAGCCGGGAAGTTGGTGGAACAGCTAATTATTGGTGTTGAGAAATCACAAAATTCTTCTTCTGCATGCACAAAATTAAATCTGCTAATTTCATATATACTGGACACACACCAATGAGCTAGCTTATCGAAACTTCTTTTCTTGATAATGAAGTTGCATCGATCGATCAAAGGGTCGAATTGGACAAGCTGGTTTGCCACTAAAATTTTTATTTGTAACAAATACAAGGTTTTGTTACAATGGTATAAATCTGAATTTTTCCCATATAAATTTTTTACGACGGACTTTTCTCATGAAATGAGATCAACATAAAATATGTTATTTATCAATTAAATTTTTTTTTTTTAAAGTGATAATAATATTTTTGTTAAAATGACTATTAATTATTTTAAAAATATTTTTATATTTCACTATAAATTCATCATCAAATTTTTTGACAAAGTGATAATATTTTTTTAAAATGACTCACTTTTCTAAAAATATTATTATATTTTATTTATAGGGGTAAATAAGAGAGAGTATAGTGTTCTACATGTTCAAACTTCATCTTCTTCATGTTTTTATTATATTTTATTTATAGGGGTAAACGAGAAAAAACAATGATCTCTCTTTTTTTATGAAGAGAGAGTATAGTGTTCTCTATATACAAAAAACTTACTCCTAATATTATAGGGGTTCGATTTCAAGACAAAATATTTTGCCTTGGTAATTACTGTAGCGTTGATAATTATCGTAGGAAGCTGACTAATTGGGGTGAATTTCAACTTTTATGACCGAAACTCACGTGCACAGTTGCAATTTTTGTATCCTAAAACTCACTCCCAAAATTAATGATTTTAAAAAGGGAGAAACACAATCAAAGGCATTTTATATGAAGAAAATAAAGATGAGGGCAAACAATTTTTTGCCTTACACTGAGGGGCAAATTAGTAAATTAATTGTAGATTGCTATTTTTTGGGTAATAACCGAGGGGCTATTGATGTGAGTCTAATCAACCGTCTCAACACCTCCGTCAATAATACTCCCTCCGTCCCAGAGGAACTTGCAAGTTTTCCTTTTCGGGACGTCCCAAAGATACTTGCAGACCCAAAAAAGGAAACCCTTTTATAAACTTCACCCTCACAATATCTACATATTTACACAAAATGTCATTACTTTTTCACTTTTTGGGTCCACATTACACTCAATCCAACTAACTTTTTCACTTTTTACATAAAATTTTACCAAATTAACTCTCAAAATACTATTTTTTTTTACTTTATTCTATTTTTTCTTAATTTGTGTGCCCTTCCTCCCTTGCAAATTGCTCTGGGACAGAGGGAGTATATGTTATATGAACAAGCTTGTATCACAGAGGCATTGTTGTGGTTTTGGGCAAACACGGGGGGAAACGAAGAATGTCAACGAGTGAGAGAAACTATGAGCAAAGTCATATTCAAGGAAGGTTAAACAGGTTTGTAGCTAAAATTATTTTACATATTTGTATTTTTTGATTCAAAGCATGTATATACATGGATTGATGTGTCAATTGAGTGTAGACTGAAACCCTAATTTTTTAATTTTTGGGGTAAATGGTTTAAAGAATGGAAAGCCCTGCAGTGGATTTGGGTAAAACTTCTGAAACAATGTTATTGTATAGTGTCAATGGTTTCTAAGTTCTCACCGACCATTCTATAAACTTTTTTTTTTTGGCTTTGATGGAGCACATGCATGAGGAAAGTGAAGAGGAAGGTGAGACAAATAGGTGAGTCTGATAGTGAAGAGCAGACATTTATCAACTCGAGGGTGCAGAGAAGGAGGCAACTCGTTTTGAGACAATGCGGTAAGATTTTTGAAATGCACTTGAAAATGCTACGCAACCTATAGGTAGAAACAGTATAAGCAATGCAATTTTTTCTGTTGTTTCTCTGTGTGTGAGCATGATAATTAGCAGGGAGTACAATACAATTGTAGCAAATTGCATAATGGATTAGCTGAAATGTATTAGCAGTCAATATATGGGTACAATGTGGATTGTTTGTAATTACGTAACAACGAAAGTAATATTTACGTTGTGAGATGAAAGTGAGCGACTGAAATTGAGGCATATGTGTCTATAAGATGGAACCAACGAAAGTAATAAATGCAAAATAGGTAGCTTCTGTTCACTGTCTGGATTATGGTAATTATCATTCTATATACATTTGGTGTATATATGTGTATTGGAGCAGCAATGTATATACTATGGTTGCAGTTCAGTATGTGGTCATTTGAGGGCTACAAGTAACTAATCTAGTAATACATATTTAATTGTGGGGGGAGGGGAGGAGTTTCTTGTGTTTACATTCATTGTTGTAATGGTAGACGATTGTTGCATGTTTAAGTTAGGTATTGTATGGGGACATAAATGTGGAGTAAAGTGCAGCTGAAATGTAGTATGCGTCTATGTTATTATTTTAAAAAATGATCACGTGTGCATTTATGATTTCAGTTACTGGTAGTTGGCGCGAGCGCATGGAAAAAGGTCGCCAAACGCATAGAGGTATGATGTTATTCACACAACTCTTCATTAGTGTTACCATTCTATGATGTACGTGGATGTTGTCATACCCCCAAAATCAATGAAAATTAGTGTGGGCCGGTGGTGTATAATTAATTCTAATTAAGCAGACTGTAGTAGAGATAACAAATGTCTATAACTGATATGAGAATTGTGTATTCTGTGTATAGGTAAAACGGTAATGAGGCCATCTAGTGAATCATCCGACGAAGGTTGGTACTATAACAAAACGGTATATGCAATATGTTGTTTGAAAGTGTGGGGTCACAAGTTTATTCAGTGCTAACTTGGCATAACCAGTTTTTTCTCACATTGCAGACTATGCAAGAGGTGTGCAGAAAAAAAAAGGGGGTGAGTAAACGTGTAAGGGTGCAAAGAAATGAACAATCGTCTGAGTGTAGCATCCCGGGACGCGGCAAGGGTGTGGTGGAGAAGATATTCTCAGAGAACAATTCAGCTTCATATAGGGCTAAGATATTGGAGTGGTTTTGTTGATCCTATTGGATCTGATTTCAATGTTAGGTAACCTGCTACTAATTGAAAGGCAGCGAAACTTGATAATGCACTGCTCTTTTTGTGATGGCTTTGGTTTTTGGGAGCAGAACATTGTCTTATTTAAGGTACTAAGTATTTTGCTATATATATATGTATGTGTGTACGAAGATAAGTGGTCTGTGAATATTCTTCTACTGAAGTTATTTATGGAAGGGGGTTCCTAGGTATTAATATTATTATGTGTAAGAAGATTTGACTACTGTGATATCCTATGTGTAGAGGGTCACATGATTTTGTATAGGATGCATGTGTTCTATTACTCGTTCAACATATACTTTAGATATTTATGTGTTTATTGCTGCATGTATTACTTGCTTACAATTTGGAGACATCATTGAATATCATGTCTGGGGTACGTTAAATGTTAGGCATGATAATACTTATTCAATGAGGATTATACTACAAAATTATAATATTACCGGTAGGATTAAGTTTGTAGATCTTTAATTCATCACGATTATTACATTGTGATCAGTGACAAATCATGAACGGGCTATCCAAAATTTTATATGCCTGAACTTGCACTATAGTACATGCTACTACTGATATATCGCTTGCAGGTGTATTATACCAAGTAACAAAAAATGATATGGAGTGTATAGCCTGCTTTTTGTATTATTCATTATGGTGTGTGCAAATGTTTCATTGAACTTAACAATTTATAATTGAATTTGCAAGTTTTTTCTTTTGTTTGATTCAGATGGAAAGCATACGTGTAATGATCATGTTCACGAGTGGCATCCGAAAAAATAAATTATTGGCAGTTTGATTAATCAGTTCACAAGCCAAACTGCCAACAAAGCAAGGACAAAGTATAATCATGCCACACTGCAACCTTGTTAATTACATGGTGGGAAGAAACACCTGCTAGTATAATGAACCAAATGCTTATATATATATATATACACACACACACGTATGTGGTAGTATTGGTAAGACATATGCTTGATATTCCTCTAGCCAACTACAGTGTCCTGCAAATATTGACGTAGTATTCAAACTTGAATGATACATGTTTTGATAACATAGTCTTGGATTTATCCGTAATGATTATCAATGAATGTCCAGCGTATTGAATTCGTTTTATGCAAAGAATATGCATATTCATCTAGGTATCAGGAGTGTACTGCAAAATTTCTCATATGAAATTACATTCATAATGTGTGTTGGACAGAATACGCATGGTGTGGAATGTGCATGTAGTATTGTTGTAACTATAGATTTGCAATATGTATTCTTTAAATGAAAGGACAAATTACACAATATGGTGGGCAGAATACGCATGGTGTGAAAAACATGAGTTAGCAGAATTAGGTAGCACTATGTGGCGGGGAAGAATAAAGAAAAATAGGAACAAAGTGTGACACAGAAATGAAAATTGTGCTATAGTATATTCAACCATGTAATGTATACACAGAAGTGTATTATACCAGGTACAGAAATTCAGTGATGGGTAAGAATAACAAACAGATGTAATGGGCAAGTATTATAGGAACAGATTAGTAATGGAGCACAAAAACCTGAGCAAGTAGTACAGAGATCTCATTTGTTTCTGTTTGAGATGCTCTTGGAAATATAACACAAATGTAATTAGAAAAAAGTAACATGCTACAGAAAAAGGGATGAAGTTATAATATGGTATAAATGAGCGTACTATAGTATAATCGAGAGCATTATAGTATAACTGAATAACAATAGTGTAAATGATCTTGTACTATAGTATATCGAGATCACTAAAATATAACTGAAAAGTAGTAGTATAACATTCTTAAAAATATGCTACAGTAACCATACAATACGCTTTATTAATTTAACAATAGTATAGTTGAAAAAATACTATAGTATAATTGACCATCACAAATACATCAAAAGTATAATACACTAATCAACTAAAAACCAATAATAAAAAATATAGTATTTTTATTTTCAACAATGAGCATCATGATGAAATAAAAGTCCCATTCCTCTTTCTTTCCACTCTAGAAACTCAGTGAAATATAGCTCCATTTTCAACAATCGACCAAAATAGATATTCAAACATCACACAAGCCCAAGGACACTAGGCCCAAGATATTCCGTTCCTCTTTTGAGACATTGCAACAGCATACTCACCATCATCATCAATAGACTTGTCCGTTTGCGGCTTCTTGCAGAGCATGAAGTTTCGGAAACCAACTAACCTAATCATCTCCCATAGGCTCAGAGCTACAACCAAATAATAAAATATCAAATACACCATAATTTGATATCAAATGAATCATCAAATTCTTCAAACACAAATACAAATAACGCAGTCTAATCGAAGAATACTCATCGGTATCAACTATTAACACCAATTGAATTGCTTTATACCCTCATATGTAGAATATGGTTTAGCTACTTGTACAATTAAACACAAACTATAAAGTAGGGCGTCTAGAGTAATAAATAAAAGGGGCAAAGTTAAAGTCATAGGAAATGCAAACTAGTGATAATCTTGGAAGTTCGTCGAACAAATTAATGTTCTCACTGATGAAAAAAAATTTGCATTAGAGAATACATGTTAAAACAACTGGAAAAAAGAATTCATTTAGACTACAATCATGTCAGGAAGTGACATTTTCAATTTTGTAAGCATGATTTCAACATTGTTGGCCCGCTTTATGTCCACCTATAAGGTAGAATGGATAGCTGAGAGCAATTTTATAAGGTAGAATGGATAGCTGAGAGCAATTTTAGGGGGGATATAAAGCCCAGATACAAAACATAAAAAATAGATAATATCATATTTTTCAGTTCACAAACTAGTCAGATGACTCAATGTATAGGATCATCAAATATTTTATAAGTATCCAATCAAATTTCATTGTTTCATACATTTATAGGAACTCCTCCAGAAATGTGCACTCAAATCCCCTCAAACAAATAAATAAATTCCACCAAACAAATAAGCTCAAGATAAACAAGTTATTGGATACAACATTACTAGTGTGATTTTGGTAGGCCACCTTTGCCACTACTTTTCTTTGGGACTGTGGCAGAGAAAAAAGTCTCAATTTTTGACATATCAAATTCTGTTGCACTAGAAATAGAGGGCAAGATATCAGTAAGCAGTAACTTCAAGGATTGCAGAAGAAAAAATGATGAATTCACGCAGAAGCCCACTCACATAGATAGATATTAAATAGTAGTAAAATCATTTATGCGAAGCAATTGAAACAAAATGCATGTATAGAATGCTATTCTTTAAGAAAAGGTTTAGTTGATGCAAAGGAATACTGGAAATATTAAATAAACACAAGCACAAGCACAAGCACGAATTTACACCAGCAAAAAATATTAAATAAACACAAGCAACACACACTCTACTCCCTTTCGCCACCAGCGCCTGAAACGACTGGGCCATTGCCCTCTTCCGTCGCATCGTCTACACCGTCGGATCGACCTCATCCGAGGACAGCATAATGTACACGAGGAACACACCCCTCCAGCGTAACGAAAGAAGTTCTTGAACAAAAAACCCCAATCTTCTGCAGATGGGACCAGATTAACTTATCTATTTAAAGCGGTATACCTTGACTCCACTGAAATTGGAATCCACTACCGCACAACGGCGCACCAATCGAAGCTTGCCCTCTCGGAAGCTTAATTAATCAGAAGTTGCATGTTCTGAAACTCACGGCCTCACCTCCAAAACTCTACCACCGCCGTCCACCTCACCTTCGATCGCCCCCAATGAAGAAAATTTGTTGTGCTGGTGCCCTCACCATCGCCGTCCACCTCATCGTCGTGGCTCCTGTTTCGCGGCCTCGCTTGAGCCTGTTCAAAACCCCCAAACCGGATACCTAATTAAAGCTCTGAACGAGGGGAATAAAACCCCTCAATTTGTTTGGATATTAGACTCCGGCAAAGATTTTAAATTTTGCCTTGAGTAATTCCGGCTGTGAGAGAAAGTTTGAGAGAGAGAAAGAGAAAGATTGAATGTGTATTGGACGGTTGATTGATATGTAGAGATTTCAAAATTCAAAATTATGATATTAATTAAGTTATTATTAGTTATTTTGGTAGCGTATTGGGCTTTGAGAGGGAGCGTAGAACGATTTCCACTATATAGCATTCTGTTGTCCCGACGTATAAAAGGCAGATATGAATTTTAATTACTAAAAGGGACATATTAATTGGGGTTAAAAGCTAATGTGTCCTTTGTCGTTATTATTTAAATGAAAGGGCCTGGTTTGCAAAATTGCAATAAAAAGTGCCCTTGTCTGTGTTGTTTTCTTTAAATTTTGATTATATTAATTTTTAAATTTTAATTTCATTCTGTAGTTTGTATATTTCTTTGTTTTTAGTACTAAGATATTCCTCATTCAATTTTATAATCCTAATTTTAATTTTGCAGAATTTTCATTGAATATTAAGATGAAGAACTGTGAGAAGAATTTGGAGGTTTTAAAGAATTGAATGTAAATGATGAAGAATTTTGAAGGACTAAAAAACAAAAAAAATTATATAAATTATAGGAGGAAAATCAAAATTTGAAAGTTAATAGAACTAAAATAAAAAAGAGATAAAATTATCGGATGAAAATCAAAATTTAAAATTAGTAAGATCAAAATATATAAGAGATAAAGTTATAAGACGAAAAAAAATAATTTTCCCTAAAAATAAAATAATGAATTCCGGATAAAAAATATCTTGATATATTTTTAAATATATCTACAATACGTTATTTTATAATAGCTATAAAAAATTGAATTTATTAATAAAATAATTTAAAAATAATATATTTTATGTAAATTTATCGTAAATATATACTTTAGTCAGTAATTTTATTAAATTTATTTATTATATATTTATTATTAACTTTCTATAAGTTTAAAAGTTAATCAAATCGATTATATTCATTAATATTAAGTAAATTTGAAATTTCGTTATTTTCATCAGCACATCAATATTTCCTACCTTGGTTGACATATAATAAATAATATTAATTAGTATAACAATTAAAAATCGAAGAAAATGAATGGTGCATATATTTAGATACTATACCAATTACCAAGTATATTGCCGAGATCTGAAAACGAGGAATCATGCATATAACAGGAAACAAGTAATAAATGTTTACAATTAAGCAGTATGACGAGGATAATTATAAAATTTATCCATTAATGACTGTGTATTCTTATCCATTAACTTATTTCCATCCATTATAATAAAACGAGATAATTTTATTTTTATTATGACTATTAATCCAGAAGAAATTAAACTTATCATTATCTTATCAATTTCAATCCACGTTTGCAATTTTTACCGATTTAATTCAATCCATTGGCTTCTCTATTGATCAATTTCATTTAAGACGAGAAAATGATATATTAATAATATGAATGACATGATAAAAACAATAATAATGTAACTCATAACATCAAGTTTTAGGTATGCGTAATTTTTATCGAGCTGTATATATTAACCTATATATTTTATTTTATATTTTTAGTCAAATATAGCACAAAAAAATATACAGTACAAAAAAATTGATACTTAGATGATAATTAAATGTGGTTGTTGTACTAATTAAATTCAATCTCAATTTTCCTTTGTATCACACATGGACCATTGAAATAATAAAAGTCAACGAATAACAAAATTAAACCCAATCCAATATTTCATAATTAATTAAATTCATCAAATTAATCTTACAATTATTTTACATCGAGTATCTACAAAATGTGCAAGTTAAACTGAAGTATCTTTTAATTATCTCAGCACGTGTACTCTGGATAATTAAAAAATTGTATTTTTAATATAAGTTTAAAGAAGTTTAGGAATTAAGATGTAAGGTTGATATTTTCTGAAATAATCACACTTTGGTATAAAAGTAATGTATTATTTTAAATTGGGTATAAAATTTTTGTATAATAGTGTAAATATAAATTGAATAATAGAGTTATTTTTTTTTTCATATTGTACCTATTTGAAAATTGTAGATTTTATATGAAAATAATTTATGATAATATTGCTATTTAAAATTTGATATTATCAGACATATATTTGATACATATTGATTTTTTAAGACTCGATATTTTAAACTTAAATATTATAATACTGTAATTTATATATTAAATATGAATAGTTAAAAAATTAAGTAATAATAATATAAGACGATGGAGATATGGAATGCAATTTTTATTATGTTTTCATTTGTTGAGATTTTTAGGTATCTAATAGGATTTGTTGATATTTTTAATATTTTTAAATGATTTATTAGGATTTTTAATATTTTTGTTTCTAGTGTAAATAAGAGTAACATAGATCGTCATTGTAAGGGGAGTTGATATTATTATACATCTAATATTTGGGTATTTTCAGAATCAATGAATTAATATTTACGTTTGTACTTCCGCCTGCATCATGAACTCGATTTTTGATACTCCTATTTGAATTTTTAATATTTTTGATCAAATATTTGATACATTGAAATCTTTAATATAATTTCATGCTAAATTTGTTATGAACTATTTTCATACACTTCTTTGCTAAATTTTAATTAAATACAAGGTTAAAATTATGTTTTTTTTTAAATTTAGATTGTTATGCTTAAAAATAAATCATGAAAATATTATATAAATTCTATATAAGACATCCGACTTGTAATGTAGAATTGAAATTAAAACAGTTATAATATAAAATAGAGTACAACTCTTAATATTAGAGATAAGTTTTGAATTATAGAATTTTGGTTTTCTCTTAATTAGTTTTATTTTCATATAAATAATACTTTTTTTTTAAATTAGATATCATTTTGATTTTTACACAATATGGATGATATATATATATATTTTTTTATCAAATATATAACTCAATTTAAACCTTGTTAGTCTCATATTTTTCTCCAAATATTTTCATTCATCGATCTTTCCTATAATGTAATGGAAAAGTTGTAGACAGTCAAAATTTATATTTAGGAATAAAATATGCTAAGATAGAGAATATATAATATATTATTAATTATGTTATCTACTTACTTATTAGGATAATATTGAAAAAAAATTATAACCTTGTTTAGATCCAAAATGATATCTAATTATTAAAGAGGGAAGGGAGTAAGATTTGGCAATTAATTAATTAAATTATTTTTGCCACATTTCGTGCATTAAATGTCGTGGATGATATAATTCTCTGAGACGACTGATGAGACCCAGTCAGTGGCCGGCATGTAATATTTGTACTCTTGGTCTATAAATACACTAGCGATCGAGTGTGTGTATATATATATATATATATATATATAGGGCCGAATGCACATACGAATCGTTATCAGATTTTGTTGAATATATATTATTGTTATTATTATTAGAGCGAGCGAGCGAGCGATCATATATCAGATCAGAGATCGATCAATGGAGTATTCATGTTTTTTGGTTTTGTTAGTATCGTGTTTAGCATTTTACGGCGCCGAAGCATCTCATCATGTTTTCGAGTTGCAACTATCCCAATCCCAATCGCAGGCTGACGACGATGTTAATGTTAAGCTAGAACACAGAACTGGATATCATTTCCAACCCACCAAACATTGGATTAACGGTACGTACCTAGCTAATTCTTCATCTTCTTATCACTAATATATATATATATACGTACTTGAGATTTATTTTTATTTAATACGTACATTAATTAAGAAAACTGATTGTATAAGTGTATTGATTATGAATTTGTTAATTATGATCAAATCGATCGCGTGTTAATGATTTTGGCCTTATGCTTAATTATTATTTTGATATATATATATAGAGTAAAATCTGGATTGATTGTTGATCTTTTTCATACCTTCACACTAATCTGTATATATATATCCATGAATTACCTACAATATATAATTACCTTTCAATACTAATCCTTGTGCAGATCTTGGCAAATACGCGCATACACTTTTTTTTCCATCACATAATTACATAGTGTTCAATCACATAAGAATATGGATGATGTTATATATATATTATATATATATATCCGACCTGCCAATACTCCATTATAATAATTTGCTTAAAATATATATGTATTTATAATCTTGAAATAATTAGCTAGCTAGGTACCCACAAATTATAATTTGTACACTCTAAAAAATAAATAAATATTAATTTATGTGCATTCATAAAAATATTTACATATGTATTCATATATTAACTGTATTTAAGAAATTTGGATTTACACCCAATACACGTTGGGCGGTTAGAATCAATCATTAATTGTTTACCTCAACTGGATAAATTAAGTAATTGGAACGACGGATAAAGGGATGCCTTGTAATTTTACCATAAATATATAGATACGCCCATTGGACTTTGTTAATTTATTATTTCTAATTGTACGTGTCTCTACTTTTCCATGTGCCCCGCGCCCGGCCTATGGATGATGCATGCAATGAATCAACACAACAATTAATATTATCCATCTGCAGATCCAAATGGTGAGTGTTTTTCATCATAATTAATAATTAGCAATAAATAAATATATATTTAAAACAAATTTATAATACTAGTAATTAATTAACAAAATTAATTATGAATGGTTTGGGCCGGGGGTGCAGGGCCTATGTTTTACAAAGGACTTTACCATCTGTTCTACCAGTACAATCCAAAAGGTGCGGTATGGGGCAATATAGTTTGGGCTCATTCAGTGTCGAGCGACTTAATTAACTGGAAGAGGTTAGAGAATGCAATATACCCCTCAAAGTGGTTCGACCAGTACGGTTGTTGGTCCGGGTCTGCCACCATCCTACCCGGAAACAAGCCCATCATCCTCTACACTGGAATTGTCGACGAAAACAAAACCCAGGTCCAAAACTACGCCATTCCCGCTGACGAATCCGACCCCTTTCTTCGGCAGTGGATCAAGCCCGACAACAACCCCCTCATCAAGCCCGACCACTCCATCAACCAAACCTCCTTCCGGGATCCCACGACGGCTTGGCGTGCCGGCGCCGACGGCCGCTGGAGGATCGCCTTAGGCGGTGTGAGGAAGCACAGGGGCATGGCCTACCTCTACAGGAGCAAGGATTTCAAGCACTGGGTGAAAGCGCAGCATCCTTTGCATTCCCGCAACGGGACTGGCAACTGGGAGTGCCCGGACTTTTACCCTGTGTCGGTGCTCCACAAATATGGGCTGGACTCATCCGTACCCCCGGGGGCCAATGTTAAGCACGTGCTCAAGGCCAGCCTTGATCTCACCCGGTACGAGTACTACACCCTTGGCACCTACGATGCTCGGAAGGACAGGTATGTCCCTGATGAGGCAATGATTGATGGGTGGAACGGCCTCAGGCATGACTACGGCAACTTCTATGCCTCCAAGAGCTTTTATGACCCCATGAAGCGCCGGAGAATCTTGTGGGCTTGGGCCAATGAGTCGGACACCACGGATAACGATATCTCCAAGGGGTGGGCTGGTGTGCAGGTTATCCCTCGTACGATCGTGCTTGATCCGAATGGCAAGCAATTGCTGCACTGGCCTATTGAAGAGGTGGAGTCCTTGAGAAGCAAGAAAGCAGCTGGAGTATATAACTGGGAGCTGTCCAAGGGAGAAAAGCTTGAAATCAAAGGATTGAGTACGACTGCAGAGGCGGATGTAGACGTCACCTTCACCTTCGATAGCTTGGACAATGCTGAGGACTTCAACTCAAGTTGGGATAGATATGACGCGCAAAAGCTTTGCGGCCAAAAGGATTCAACTGTTGAAGGTGCAGTGGGCCCATTCGGACTAATAACATTGGCTTCCCGAAACCTAGAGGAGTATACACCTGTTTTTTTCAGAATTTTTAAGGATCAACACAAACATATACTTCTCATGTGCTCCGATGCATCAAGGTACCTACCTATTCATATATATATATAATTTTCTTTATTTATTTGTACGTATGTAATTGATCATGATCATGTGTTTATATACAATTAATCATACAGGTCAAGTTTAGGGGATCCAAAAACCCAGATGAAGGACGGGAATGATGCATACAGACCCTCATTCGGAGGATTCGTAGATGTAGACTTGGAGGAAAAGAAGATTTCCCTTAGAAGTTTGGTATGCATGCATGCATGTCTAATTTTACGATTTAATGTTTTAATTAATTAATTAATTAATTAATACAATTATATATATATATATACATAATTGCAGATTGATAATTCAGTGGTGGAGAGCTTTGCAGCTAAAGGAAAAACTTGCATAACTTCTAGAGTTTATCCACAACTGGCTTTAGGTGGCAATGCACATTTGTACGTATTCAACAATGGTACTGAAAAACTCAAAATTGAGAGCTTGAATGCTTGGAGCATGACAAGACCTGCACAGATGAATCAGTGAAGACATTTAATTTGTTGACTAGCTTCTTTTCCATATTTATCTATTTTCCTACGTATTTGCAATATTTTCAAGTATAAACTTATCAAATGGTTGGGTCATCCTTACTAATTTGAACTTCATTTTATAAAGTACACATATATTTTTTTTGTACATATCATGCATCATCCTCTCTATTGTCATCTAGCTGATCATGTTTTATGGTCATATTAACATTAAGGTATATATATATATATATATATTCCGTTTAAGTCATGAAATGATTTTATTTAATCTTTAACGACCATTAGATGAACACATGCTTCAAATATATGGAGGACTCGTCTAACAACTCAATTTGCTCTATTAAAAGTTACAAAGTGAAAGTTATATTGGGTTTTTCAATTTTATGAAATGAAAGTTAATATATTATTTGAGGATGTATTATAAAGAAATGTTTGGGTATGAGATGTACGAAATTAGTTTAGAGGGTACATATATAATTACTTATTATAATTTGAATAATGAGAAAACAAAAGACAAGTTTTTTCTTTTATGAGCTTTTGAGTAATTTTAAAAGGATTGAAGGAGTATATTCATCCAAAGACTTGGACAGGAGAGAGAAATGAGACATGTGTTTATTAGTGGTAATAATATTTAATTTTCAGAAGTTTTTTATTAGAGTTTCTATTATTCTTTTTGTCTTAATTCTTCTATTTTCACATTTATTTTATTTGAATGTTGCAACTATACATTCATATACTTGGAAAGGAAATATTTTAACGTTACTTATTCTAATTTGTAACATGTACTATTTTTTTATCAGGTTGCAATCCGTACTAAGAAAATTTTACACAACTACTTGAAGTTAATTTTTGTTCTTTTTTTTATTGGCAGTGATACATTTGGTAAGATTATACTTGTCATTACATATTATTTATTACTTAATTTATATTATAATTATTAATTATAAAAAAATTGACGTTAAAAAAAAATCTAATTTTTATAGAACTAAAATAACAAAATTGAAATTTGATTAATAATTTAAATTGATCTTTGCATATCAATGTTTATAAGCGCAAAATTAGGAATTTTCTCCATAACAGAACAAGAATTTTTTTTTCAATATTTTCTCTATATACCTTTGTTAATTATATTAGACTATATATACCTACCTTTGTGTGTCATCTCCTTCTTTCGTTGCCCCATGGAAGAAACAAGATTTTTTTACTGGCATCAATATTTATGTGACAAAAAAAAATTATTAATATGAATTGACGAGTATAAACTTGAAAAATATAGGAGTTTGAATCACAATTCGTCCCATAACTATTTGACAAAATAGATTTAGTCCCAAAATTAGTTTTTTATCAGATTTAGTCCCAAATTTTCAATTAAGGTCCAATTTTAGTCCCAAAATTAACTTTTTATTAGATTTAGTCCCAAATTTTTTATAAGATCCAAATTTAGTCCCAAATTATTTTATAAGGTCCAATTTTAGTCCCAAATTAAAGGTAAAAAGTGAAATAATATTAGATTTTACGAAAATTTTATATTATTTATATTATTTCATTAATTTTTTGTATTTATATTATTTCATTAATTTTTATATTATTTTTATATCAATTTTCATTAATTTCGTTAGTTTTTATGTATTTATATTATTTTTTATTTTAGATTTTACGAGTTTGTATTTATATTATTTCATTAATTTTTATATTATTTTTATAAAAAGTGTATTTATATTATTTCATTAATTTTTTGCTAATCGAACTTTTTTTTACATAAATTATGGTTTTTTATATTCACTTTTTACCTTTTATTTGAGGCTAAAATTGGACCTTATAAAAAATTTTCGGACTAAAATTGGACCTTACAAGAAAATTTGGGACTAAATCTATTAAAAAATTAATTTTGGGATTAAAATTGGACCTTATTAAAAAATTTGGGACTAAATCTAATAAAAAATTAATTTTGGGACTAAAATTATTTTGTCAAATAGTTATGGAACTAATTGTGATTCAAACTCAAAAATATAGTATTGACAAGAAAAAAAGTGAGTATAAATTGTAGTTGATCAATTTTTTATAGTATATGTTGTAGTTTGGTTAAAAAATTAGTACGGATTGCAAATTAAAATAAGTGGAAAGGAAATATTTTATACAAAAAAGTCAATAAATTACATTTATTATTATTATTTAAATTTACACTTATATATTACTTTTCTTAGTTTGTGTGTCATCTCTAAACATAAAACTTAACTTCGGGATGGAGGGAGTATTATTTCATTTATAACACATATGTATGGACGAATCATTGTGGATATTTTTTGAAATTGAGTGTTTGAAAGGAAATGTGGAGAAGATGTGATGAATGTAATATAGGAAGAGTAAATTATATTAGTGGTATTTAATGAGAAGATAGCGGTTGAATAATGAACGAAAGATGCGGGCGGTTAACAGTTAAACAATTTAATTTGTTATGTATTAATCTTTCTTGAGCTATATCATCCATCCGCTCAAACATGAGCGATGCTCTCCTCCCTCACTTCAAGCATCTCCTAGGAACCCATCACTTACTTTCGTATATTGTCAATTAATTTTCATTACAGTACTCTCACAGTTTTCTCATTGATTAAAAAAAAAGAAAAAAAAAAAAGTAATGGAATGTCCAAAGATTGTGTGTTGGGCTTTGGTAGTTATATTGACATTAGAATTGTTAAATATTAAAGGCGTTGAAGCATCCCACAAAGTATTCCGACGCTTACAATCAGTTTCTGCTGTAAATGTGAAACAGCACCATCGAACTGGATACCATTTTCAACCCCCCAGGCACTGGATCAACGGTATATATATACTCATTGCTATTGATCACATTATATATATATATATGCATGCATCTTGTGATAAGCTATATATGTAAAATAAATTACTAATTTGATGTATTAATTTTCATGTACTGGACGATGCGTGATCAGATCCAAATGGTAAGTATCACACATGAATTTTATTCACTTGTAGGTATATAGGTAGATTGAATAAACTAATTAGGAGGTGTTGCAAATTATTTAGGACCCATGTATTTTAATGGAATATATCATTTGTTTTATCAATACAACCCGAAAGGCGCTGTTTGGGGGAACATTGTTTGGGCTCATTCAGTATCAACAGACCTCATCAACTGGAAAAAAGTGGAACACGCAATTTACCCGTCAAAGCCCTTTGACAAATACGGGTGTTGGTCTGGTTCTGCCACCGTCCTGCCCGGAAACAAGCCCATTATCCTCTACACCGGAATCGTTGATCTCAACAGCACCCAAGTTCAAAACTACGTCGTTCCGGCAAACATCTCCGACCCATATCTCGAGAAATGGATAAAGCCTGATAACAACCCATTGATTGTTGCGGACGAGCCGTCGGTTAACAAGAGCGCCTTCCGCGACCCAACTACAGCGTGGATGGGGCGTGATGGGCAATGGAGGATCACCATAGGTGGTAGGGAGGAGGACACTGGGGTGTCTTTCTTGTACAGGAGCAGGGATTTCATGCACTGGGAAAGAGTAAAGCGGCCCCTCCATTCAATTGCTGGATCCGGCAACTGGGAATGCCCCGACTTCTACCCTGTTTCAGCTAAGAGCGGGCTGGATACTTCCGTTATGGGGCAGAAGGTGAAGCATGTGTTTAAAGTGAGTCTTGATACCACCAGATACGATTATTACACCTTGGGCACTTATTTAATTAAAAAGGATATGTACGTTCCTGATAAAGACATGATTGATGGTTGGAATGGATTGAGGTACGATTATGGAAACTTCTATGCATCAAAATCCTTCTTTGATCCTAGTAAGAGCAGAAGGATTGTGTGGGGCTGGGCTAATGAGTCGGATACAACAGAAAATGATATCCACAAAGGGTGGGCTGGTATTCAGGTATGTTTATTTTCTTTAATTTCATATATATATATATATGTTGGTTTTCAAATATGTGCTCTGCTTTCTTCTGCAGCTTATTCCGCGTACAATTGTGCTTGATCCCAATGGCAAGCAGCTGTTGCAATGGCCTATTGAGGAAGTGGAAACTCTGAGAAGGAACAAGGTGGAATTGAGCAATATGAAGATCCTCAAGTCTCAAAAGCTGGAAATCAGAGGAATAACGGCTGCGCAGGTGTGTGTTCAATTTCCATTTTTATTTAATCATATATATACATGCTTTAGTGAGATACGCATGGCAGGCTGATGTAGAAGTAACATTCTCATTCGATAGCGTGGACAAAGCTGAGTTATTTAATAAAAGCTGGGATAGATATGATGCAGATAAAGTGTGCGGCCAGAAGGATTCAACAGTCGCAGGTGGATTAGGACCATTTGGTCTCATAACATTGGCTTCCCAAAACCTGGAGGAGTACACACCCGTCTTTTTTAGAGTTTTCAAGGACCAACATCTTCTTCTTCTTCTTATGTGCTCAGATGCATCAAGGTATGACCCTTAACTAATTGTGTCTTGCACTACTATTATATATATATATATATATATATATACAAGTTAATTAATCTTTATTATTATGTCCAAATATATATATATATATATAGGTCAACCTTAAGGGATGGAAAGAGTCATATGAAGGACGGAAAAGATGCATACAAACCTTCATTTGCAGGATTTGTAAATGTTGAGTTGAAGGATAAGAAGCAGATCTCTTTGAGGAGTCTGGTAACTAATTTCATCCATCATTTACTATACTGATATCCATCCAAAGGTAGATTGTAATTATTTATATATTTCTTGCAGATAGATAATTCAGTTGTGGAGAGTTTCGGAGGTGGGGGAAAGACTGTAATTACATCCAGGGTTTATCCAACTCTAGCAACATATGAAAATGCACATTTGTATGTGTTCAACAATGGCACTGAACCTATCAAAATTGATAGTTTGAAGGCCTGGAGCATGAGTAAGCCTCGTGAGATGAATTAATTATTAATTCACACAATTGTATGTATATATATATATATATATGTTGTAAATTTAGTTCCATCCCAACGCCTGTACATGTCTCTTAAAATCAATATATACTTGCTCTTCTGTATTGATTATAATTTTTTTCAATACATATTATTTATAGTACACTACACGAAAAGAAAACAATTACTTAACTGGGCCAAGAATAAAAATGTAGTCTGTAAATCAACAGGCGCAACTTGAAGATCAACATCGTTCTTTGTTCCCTTCAACTGTTCTTCGTCCAGTTCTTCCAGAAATAGTGTTTGATCCATAAACAAGAAGTTACATCCCCCTGACCAGACGTTCTCGTCAAAGGAAAACTTGAAGATATAAAGCGTTCTTCGCCATCTTCAAATCGTTCATAATCAAAGCCACTACAAATACCCTTTAATCCAGGGGCAAGGGGCCAAATCCCTCCGATCAAGTGTTTTTTAGTTGCAATTCAGACTTGAAGATTTGAAGATCACTTTTTATCAAATTCGACGCGTTCTTCATCCAAAATTTTCAGAAACTTTGCTGAATCCAAAACAAGACAATCTCGTCCTTGGATAAAATATTTTTCAAGTTCAGTCAAAGTCAACTTTAAAAGAGGAGAATAAGAGGATAATAGCTAGAGAGAGAACCCTTCAAATATTCAGTTTAATCTGAAGAAATAACTTGTGTATCATTTTTGGTGTTAATAAATTTTATTTTCACACAAGTTGTTATTACACATGCGATTTGGTATTTTTCGAGTTTCTGAGATATTGTGCACATGGGTTGTCCTAGTGTTGTGTCTAATTAAGCATGTTGAATAATCGAATGGTGTTCGTTTTTTGTCTTTAGTTTTCTACAAAAGAATTGGAAAAGGATTTACGAACATTAACCTCATTTCAACATAATTTTATTGAAGATGTAAAAGTTTTCCGATTTTCAATTTTTCTTTGTATTTGTTTATTCGATGAGTGAAGCCGTTATAGAATATTGCGAAAACTAGTTAAGCAAAAATTTAAAAACAAAAATAATATACTTGTCTAGATTGTGCTATGATGTGTTGCCAATGTGATCATATCTAATTTTATCTTTCCGTAACGTTAACATAAAAATATTATGAATGTTGTGCGTTCAACGCCTATTTCTTTGATAATATTGAATGATGCTTGTTGTAATTATCATTGAAGTTGTGCATCAAAATGACTTTTACTTGAGTAATCAGATTGAATTCTCCTTGGGCTTATATTTTTTTTTCTGTTTTTGCTGTTTTATATATTAGTGTCTGCTGTTTCATTAATTGTGTAGCCCTTGTTGATAATTTGTGTTGAAAAATATATATTCTGATTATAAATTTTGAGTTTTGTGTTTAAATATAATCTTTTTTTACTATAGTTTTTGTGCATATTGCAAGTAGACACCATTATCTATTGTGTACCCTTAATTTATATTTTTATCACGTGCAGCTGATCCGACCAAGAAATCAAATCCAAAGGCTCAGACCTTGAAGACTGCCAAGGTGCTATAAAGAAGATATGCACCAAAGTCACTTTTTATCGAACAAAACGTTGAAGAATGATAGATCACCAGTTGAGAAAAAAAAAGTTTTTTTTACGGACCTTTTTTTTAAAGTGATCATTTCTAAATGAAATTGTTTTTTTTTTTTAAATTTAATTGAATAGAGTTTTTTTTTTTTTTTTTCATTTAGTTACAACTTACAACATAATAATAATATTGATTTGATGGTGTGGGTAATAAATGATGGAATTTTTTTTATTCTTTTATGCTTGTCGTAAGTTTTTTTTTTTTTTTAAATTATGAGTATGGGTGCATCATTTTTTGTTGAGTGAGAGTGATGAGGGTATATATGTCATTTTATATTTTATTGCAATTGATATTATTTCAAGGTGTGTACTATTAACGGAAGTCGATGCATATAACCAGAGTCTTTTCAAATGGTTTAACGAAACCCAGACAAAGAGCAGCTCTAATATGAGAATATTGTCCCAAGTGATATGGACTAAGACAATGAACCTAAATCTCGACTTAATAGTGTATGCTGTTTACATATATCTTTAGATTTTGACTCTGCAGGGGTACTGTCTCCTCTTCCTCCTCCTTTCTCGCTCTAATTTTTAATTTTTGTGATTGTTTACATATATCTTTTAGGTTTTTGAATCATAATTCTGTCAATTTTCTATAATCGCAAGTGAGGTTTCGTAAGGGTGTAGAGTTTTCTTCAGTTCCAAATGGCTCCAACACATCTTTCATATATTCGATTTGGTATTCTTTGAGTTTTTGAGGTATTGTGCACATGGATTGCCCTCATGTTGTGTCTAATTAGGCTTATTAAATAACTGAATGGTGATTTTTTTGTCTTCAGTTCTCTATTGAAGAATTGGAAAAGGATTTACGAATATTATTCTTGTTTCAACACAATTTTATTTTTGATGTAAAAGTTATTTTATTTTCAATTTTCTTTTTGTATTTGTTTATTCGATGAGTGAAGCCGTTATTGTATGTTGCACAAAATTGTTAAGTAAAAATATAAAAATAAAATGATGTACTTGTCTCGATTGTGCTATGATTGTTGGGAAATGAGATAATGAATGTTTTGATTCAATCCCAAAATCCCTAGACAAAATGTAAAGTACTTGTAATAAACTTAGAAAAATAGCCTAACTACTAGGAGGCTATATTAATATATCACGTTAGTCGACAATCTAGTTGTAATAAGCACATGACACTTGAAGCAAAGAAGAACTCGCCTATGTTGATTTACTGCCCTGATAAGGAGTTAGTAAATACACCCACCACAGGAGAAGACCCCTCAGAAGATTAACTTCAACCAGCCTGAGAGACTCCATTGAGTAGAAGTAACCTGATACTTTAATGCCTCTATCATATTTATGAAGGTAGTTGCAACACTTAAATGATGTGTTTAATGCAATAAAAGGAATGTTTCAAGTCACCTAAAAAAGTTACAGTGGACTTGAATAGAGCCGTTTGACTAGTCTGAGAACTTTCAAACCTAGACCAATGAGAAGCTGCCATCTGTGTACGGACCTGACAAAAGTAGACTAACTCTTCAGTACCAGTTTCAGAAACAACCAACAACCTAGGATGACACAAAATTCAAGGGCGACTGCATTAATTCTAAGCAAGCATTTAATGAGAAATCAACAATTAATGCTTCGATTTGACTGCATGAAATCTGAAGACAGATTTGAAGAACGTTGGTTTACCAAAATAGCATGGTTTGAAAACCTTCTCTCCAACGAAAAGTTTTCAAACTATATCTATAAATAAAAATGTTGAAGATAAAGATAGGCACGGAAAATATTCAAGCACACAAGAACTCAAGCTCTCAATTCTCAAAATATTTCTAAGCACTTGAAAATTCTATTGTTTCCCAAGTGCTTTCACCATTAGAGTTCAACACTGTACTTTAGGCTTTAATTGTAATATCCTAGAAGTCTACTGAGATAGTCCAAGCCCATATATCATTCTTCATTGTAAAGGGCTATCTCAAACTTAGTTGGAAGCCACTCAAAGCCTCAAAGCTGTGTAAAGTCTAAGGCAGAAAGTGATCAGAAAGTAAGCTGAGTTGTTCTCAGTCTGAAATCTTGAGAGGACTAGGACTCAGGGAAAATCCTAGGGATCAAGACTAAGCTGTGTTCTTGATTAGTGTACCTTGGAACTATAAATCAAGGAATTCCTAAGTTAAGGAATTCTCCTGTTAAATCAAGAAAGTGGATGTAGGAGAGTTTAGCTCCGAACCACTCTAAATCCTCTGTGTCCTTACTGCTTTATTCATTTGTGTGTGTGTTGATCAATCTTTAAAAGGGTGATAAAATCTAATCCGCTGCTAACAAAACTTACTGTCTTTGAACACACCTGTGTTTAATACCAGTCCACTGTGTCAATTTTTAATTGAAAAATTTGTTGAAACAAGTGTATTCCCCCCATACACCTGTTTATTCTATTTGGGACCAACAAGTGGTATCAGAGCAGGGGTTCTAAGAACCACTGCTTTGTCATTATTGTGGTCACTTGAACTGATCTAACTAACCACCCTGTCAACGATGTCTACTCATGCATAAGGATCTATCAACACTAGCAATGCACCCACAGGGACTACAAACAATGTAGTGGGAAGCTTAGACTCCAACATGGGAACTAATCCTCTCAATCACATGTCTCATCACAAGCTACCCCAGTTCTCAGTGGAAGGCTATGATTTCTGGAAAATCAGGATGAGGGCTTATTTAACCTGTGTTCATAATGAAATGCTCAGAGTCATCACCCGAGGTCCATTTATCCTTATAACTGCAAATTCTAGGAATTCAGCTGCCACTTTAGTTGATCCTAGAGATGAGTGGCCTAAAGATGAAGATGACTTCACTGCTGATGAAAGGAAGAGGCATAACCTCAACTTCATTGCCATGAACATACTATACACAACCATTCCTGACTCTATCATGGGAAGAGTTGTCCACTGCACTACTGCAAAAGAAATCTGGGATACTCTGGCCTTCCTGTGTGAGGGCACTAACAAGATCAAAGAGAATAAACTGTTTGCATTGTGACAGAATAGACATCCCATCTGGGAGTAAGTCCTCCGAGGATTTTGAGAGCAACTTCTCTCTTGTTATACACTTTTCCAAGATATTGATCTTATTCATGATGTTAGTGAATCTGGCATCAAGTTGATCAATGGTGTCATTTGGATCCGTTAAAAATTGTTCATATTTCTGAACAGCTACTAAACACTAAGGACCTTTCTAACATGTCTATGCAACATGTGTTTTCTGAGTTGAAAGCATATGAGTTTGATCTTAACAGGAAAAGAGCCACAAAAGAGCCTTCCTTATCTAAAAAATTAGTGGCTTTCAAAGCTAGCAGTTCTGATGTTGAACCTTCCAAAACAAAGAAACCGGCCAAGTCATGCAAATCTCAAAGCAAGAGTTGAAAGAAGAAATAAATCTACTAGCCAGAAGGTTTGAAAAACTAAACTCCAGGTTTGGCAAGTACAAGAGGTATTATCAGGATACCAAGGAAATGAGAGGCTATAGGCCAACATTTTCTCCAAATGATGACAAGGAGTCTGAGGAAAGGAAGGACACCAGAAGATACCAAAAGGAGGAGGAATCCTCAAAACCAACCTCTAGAAGGAAAGACAAGGAGGACAGTGAAGAGAATGATGATAACAAGAAATGCTATCAATGCAAGAAGACATGTCGCTTTCAATATGACTGTCCACAATTGAGTGCCAAAGAAAGAAAAGAGAGACAAGCAAAAAGGGACAGAAAGCTGGAAAGGAGAGCAATGGTAGCTGAAGATGATCAAGCTGCAAGTTCATTTGATGAACTTTTCTCATACAACAGTGATGATAACTTATGCCTCATGGCCACAGAGGAACATGAGGGACAATCTAACCTTTCTCAATTATTAGAGCACTCACCTGAGTTCAGCTCAGAGTCAGCAGGGGTCCTCAACCTTCAGTCTCCTTAGAACAATTGATGGCTGATTTCTCCAGGCTGCAAGAAGCATGCTTTGCTCTAGAAGAGAAAAATAAAAACCTAGCTGCTGAGAACTCTAAGCTAGTTGAATTTGGGAATGAGGCAGACCTTACTTCAGCCTCTCACACCATCACCCTGATTAATGAAGTGGAAGCACTCAAAAGTCAGCTTAGTGGGAAGGATGAGCTGATCAGAGGACTAATTGATGACAATATAAAATTAGTCTCTGAGAACAATGAACTAGTGATTCAAATTAAAACTCTTATCAGCAATGTGAACATGCTAAAAAATTCTGAAGAGAGTCTATTAAGAAAGATTGAGGCCCTGAATAAACCATCTCTTGCCATAGAGGAAATCCTCAGTGTACAAAACAGTTCTGACAATAGAACTGGGATAGGATTCTTCCCTTCAACATCTTTAGAAGGTCCTCCAAACACTGCATCAATTAGCAGTGCAGAGAGAGTGTTTGTAAGGTCTACTGAGAATCCCAGTCAAACTCAGGATAAGGGTAAAGACCCTGCTGAACCTCAAAAGAGGGTAGTGATGCCAAGTAGGCCAATGGAAAGTGCTAGAACAACTCACTTACCTTCTAATCCTCATTCTAGCAGGTCCAATCCTCACAAGAGGAATCTGACTCAGAGGAATAATTTTCAGTATGATTCCTCTCAGCTTAGATCATCTCCTTGGAGACAATCTCAGTAGAGAGTAAACAGGCCTTAACTAATTGTCAGAAGATATGATAGGAGGGTTCAACATAGGAGACCTTCTTCATATGTGCCTTATGAAATGAGTCATCTCTTCCCTTATCAAGAACACTATAAATCTTATGTGTCCTTACTGCTTTATTCATTTGTGTGTGTGTGTGTTGATCAATCTTTAAAAGGGTGATAAAATCTAATCCCCTGCTAACAAGACTTACTATCTTTTAACACTCTGGTCATTTGTCAGGGGACCTTAGTCCACTTTCGTAGATCAACAGTTCACTTGTGTTTATTACCAGTCCACTGTGTCTATTTTTAATTGAAAAATTTGTTAACACATGTGTATTCCCCCATACACCTGTTTATTCTATCTGGGACCAACAATAATGATGTTGCCAATGTGAGTATCTAGTTTCATCTTTTTGTAATGTTAGCATAAACATATTATGAATGTTGTGTGTTAAAACAATTATTTGTTTGATAATACTGAATGATGCTCGTTTTAATTACTATTGAATGACTTTTACTTGAGTAATTAGATTGAATTCTCATTGGGCTTATATGTTTCTTTTGTTTTTGCTGTAATTATATATTACGCGCAGTGATGGGATATCGAGCTAGGCGGCCGCCTAAGTGGCGCCTAGGAGCTAGGTGGCCATATGCTGTCCCGATTTCTGCAAAATTGGCAATTCTAGGTGTTTTTGGGTATGTATTTTTATTTTTTATTTAAAAAAATTTAAAAAACTAGGCAGCCGTTTAGGCGGCGCCTAGGTGGCCAGAAAACGCCTGATTACCTAGTTTTGACTTCCACAACCTTGATTACACGAGTTTACAGGCTTACCACCGAGGATAGTCTCATCAATCCTATCGATGTACTACTCGTCCCTCTAATCCTTTTGCTGCCTGATCCTCATCAGACGATGGTGACTTTTTGCGGTAAAGTACGATACAAATTTTTTCCTAAGCTCGGAAAAGCTATGGATGAAGCAGGGAGCAAAATTCGCATACCATTTGTGGGCTAGTTCACCCAAAGTGAGTCAAAATTAGTGGCATTTCATTGTATCTATCGCACCTCAACCAGTCATATAAATCCTATACTTGGGAGATGGGTCTCCAGATCAGTCCTTCCCTCATAGAGGGGTGCTTGTAGAGGAGTTATTATCTTTGATTGGACTAGAACATCTTTATACTTGATAGCCAAAGGCTAATTGTTCGAGCTTAACCCCTTGTGGAGATCTCCTTTTGACTTCACCTTGCACTCCACCTCGATTTGCCTTTTATGTAAGGCCTAGAGGAGTGGGTTGTCCTGCATAGTTGTTGGTCTTTCCATCTCGACAGCTGGCTCTGTGAAAGCATGATGAGAAAAATCCACTGGACCCAACCGATCATAGGTCAAAATTCAGGACTGCTCGCGTTTAAGTAACATACTATGTGCAAAACTCATATGTTCTCTGGCTGAGTTTCTGGGCTCAGTCCCTCTTGAACACGAGGTTTGTATCGGAGTCTAATTGGAGGACCTAATCAAAGATTCACGAAGAGAAGATACGGGTGGTATTTTCCAATTGGCAGGTAATGAGGAGGACCTCCTATAAAGATTGGAACCAATAAGTTGAATACTGATTGAGAGTAGGATTTAGTTTCTTGCACCTGGCTTTCCCCCTGATACTCATTCATTTTTCTCACTTTGTGTTGGCGAAGACTGTAATTTTCTTTGAAGCAGAGGATGAGCTCCTTGCTGCTCTTATTTTTTTTGTTTTTTCTTTCGGAGTTCCCGAACAAGAGTATCCATTTACTCGGGGGATTCAAAATCCTGCATAGGAATGGGTATCAGTCCCCTGTCTGAAGCTCGGGTGTGGACTAAGCACGCTTTGCCACTAGGGCTTAGTCAGGAGTGTGTGCGATTCCAGTAGACGGATTTCCCTCTAGATGTGCCATGGAGTATCCAGTAAGAGTATTGTGGAGAGTAGTAGCAGCCTTTAATTTCATCATGTTATTGAGAAAGTTGGAGAAAGTGCAAAAGTTTGATGTTTTGATGATTGCCATAAAATCTGCTTGAAAACTTGAAGATTTGAGGATGAACTACAAAATCTGGGTTGAAGACTTGAAGATTTGAAGATGACCTTCAAAATCTGCTTGATGACTTGAAGATTTGAGGATGACCTTAAAAAACCGAGTTGAACACTCGGAAGATTTAAAGATGACCATCAAAATCCGGGTTAAAGATTTGGAGATGTCCCGTCTTCTAGCGTCAATTGTTATTACCTGATTAATGTTGTATGTGGCTCTGATTAGGATAACAAATAATACGTTACTTTCGTATGAATGATTATGCAGAAAATATAAATAAAACATATAATTACACAGTCTTATATTTCAATAGCTGAGACTTAAGAGTAGTCTTTGTGTTAATGAAATTTGTGGATCTTTACAATGATGACCCTAAGACCACGTTTATAGACGATCCTAAATAATGTATGTGCACTTATTATGCTCTGCTGGTCAACTAGTCTGTTACAAAGTTATTACAGGAAAGTCTTTCCATCATAAATGATAGTTTTCTTGTGTGGGTATTAAATAATACTTATTATGCCCCAAATTATGCACAATGACTATAATTTCTTTGTAAGAGTTAATTTTGAGCTTGCTTTTGCCCGTAGGTGCTGAGCTTGCATATTTGGATCTTATTCGTGCTCACGCTTTAAGCTTTACAATAATGGATTTGGGTCTCGCCCGATCATTTATGGGTTTAGGCCCATACTTAAGTATATTCGTACCACAACAATGTAAAAGATTAATATAATAGTATGTCGACAAGTAAAAACTAGCTCTCTCCTACGAGTAATCACCTTTAACATTGGGGTAGTGCGAAGATGAGATTATTTTAAAAATAATCGTAATAAATTTTACCACAAATCTACCTTGACTTGTTACAAAGCTAAAATTGTGGATTTTTGGACGAAAGTGGGAAAAAGTCCAAGTTAAATGTCGAGAATACACTTGAACTGTAATTTATATGATATTGAATATGAGAATGCATACACTTCTCTGGAAAGTTAGAACATCATAACATGTGTTTCATACCACATGCTCTAAGTTGACCATAAGAAAATAAGAGATATATCCCTATTTTCTCATTGTATGAGGCCTTGAAGTTTAAGAAAGTCTTGTAGAAATACCCTTAAAACTTTTTACTATATTTCTTAGCTTTCACTTTAGTGTTGCTACTTTAGCATGTTATCAATAGTTACACTAATTTAGCGGTGCAATACTTGTCTAGAAAATAACTATAGTGAGATTATGAAGATATTAGTGGAAAAGGAAGAACGTCTTTATTAACTCATTCTATTATGTTAATTATCTGGTCAAATCAAGTTAATAACTTAATTATGAATACATATATTTGTTAAGGGTTGAATATACTCTAATAATAGTTATTATGAATACATATATTTGTTAATGGTTGAATATATTCTAATAATTTTTAAGGGATTGAAAGAGATATAAGTTAACTTGTATTAATTGAAAGAGTTATGAGGTAAAATGAGTTTTGAGTTCTTTATGTAAAACTAGTTGAATTGCTATATAATCTCAACAAATGTATAATAAAAAAACTCATTTCTCAAGGGTCACATGATAGTGCTTGTATGAAAAAATATTATGTGATAGTATAAAAAATGTGAAGTAGCTAGATGAATGTTAATATATAGAGTAGATTTTATATTAAAATAGTTTATATTATATAATAAGCTTAGATTGAACTATTTTAAAATATCAAATGTTTGGTCAAGTGTATCAAAATATTTATCAGGATCATTGACATGATATTATTGACCCAAATTTTTTATAGTACTCCTAATGAGATTTTTAATATATCTGGTCAAATATTTGATACTTTAAAATTGGTTCATGAACCATTTTTTCATAGAAAACTTTACCTAATATATATGTGTTAGAGCTGGTAATTTCGACTCAGCTCGATGGGGTCGGCTCGAGCTACCGGATATTTGGGCTGATCTGGGCTCAATTTTTATAGGCCCGATTAAAAAATGGGCTGACCCAACCCGTTTGCCAACTCTAAAACTAGTTTGCCCGGTCTGTTAATTTTTGATACTTTAAAAGTGGTTCATGATAAACTGATCATGAACCATTTTTCATACAAAACTTTACCTATTATATATATATATATATATATATATATGTGGCAATTTCGGCCAACTCGATGTGTCGGCTCGGTCTACCCGGCATTTGGGCTGGGCTCAAATTTTTATAGACCCGATTAAAAAATGGCCCGCTCCAATCCAACTCAGCCCGTTAATGTGATTTACCTTACCCGGCCCGTTTGCCAGCTCTAATATGTGCACAATAGGTGAATAATATTGGATGTTGGAAGTTACAAAAATTCCATATTTCAAATAGTATACGAATATGTGAAATACACATATGACCGGTAATCTGGTATCTAAAATAACTTGCGCACTCAAATATACACAGAGAACTTGAGAAAGAAGAAAAAGAGTTGTCAGATATGTACATATATATTGTGAATATTCAATACCACTATATATCTATGTTTTAAAAAGCGGATCAGACCGGCCGGTCGGACCGGTCCGACCGCTACTCGGAGAGGCTTCCGGGCCGGTTTTACACGTTGAATCGGGCATATATGAAAACGCTCGCGAAGCGCTGAAAAACGGCGAAATTCGGATCGGACCGGCCGCTCGTTGGGCCGGCCGATCCGGCGAGTTACACAATTTTCGTTTAATTAATTTTTTTTACATATTTTAGAATTATTAAATTAATTATATATAAATATATTAAAATAATTTAATAGTTTAACACCTAATTTGAAATCATAAGACTCATAACTCATAACCCTAGATCTAGTTTCTCTTTCACGATTCAAGAGTCTCCAACTCTCCATCTCCATTCTCTGACTCTCCAGATTCTTCATCCTCTTCCAGGCTTCCAGCCGGCGACCTGCGCCGCCTGCGCCCCGCCTGCGCGCCGCCCCTCCACTTCAAGGTCAGGCGTCAACGAGTAAGAATAAATAAATTATTTTGTAAATATAGCAGTTTGGTGATGCACAGGGCTTGACCAAAATGATGTGATGCTTGTACTCTGTGTTTTAGTTTTGATTAAAAGAAAAAAAAAACAGAGTATTGATTAGTAGAAAAGGCAAGTGGGCAGTGGCATGGTGAGTACATAATCTAATTGTCTAACTTTTATACTATTATTATGTTTACATTAAAGTACTAATCAAAGCAATTACATTTCAACTAATCAAATTTATTAAATTTCTCAAATCAACAGCACACTATCAAGGGGTTTTTCATCCATTTAGCCAATGAAGAATTCTTTACCAAATAATCCCCAGCCAATATTTATTATTCTTGTTATTTATTATGTTCTTGCATATTTATTATTCTTGTTATTAAACCTTCAAATTATCATGTTTGTGTAATATTTGTGAGCTCATTCTACTATTATAATTAGATTGTCAAAATTGAATTTTAGTTTGTAGTATAAGATGTGAATTTATTTCTTAGTAAAATTTATTATAGGATATATAATTTTATAAGAAATATATATATATATATATATATATATATATATATAATATTTATAATTATATATTATGTATTTATGACGTCATACCGGCTCAACCGCTTTAAAAACGGTTAGACCCGGTTGAACCCGATCCGACCAAAAAATCTAAGGTGACCGGGTTAACCTCCGCTTCCGCTTTTAAAACATAGCTATATATCACAATTGTGAAGGACTCTGAAGATCACAATTCGTAGGTGAATTTGTACGATTAGTTGTTCTGACTCTATTATATAAATAATTTTCAACATTAGTTATTATCATTATTATGAGTGTCCCGAGTCCTAAAACCAATCTGGATATGAGATTGCAAAACTCAAACGTTGGATTAGCTATAATATAACAGAGTTATACTTTTACCTAGCTAGCTATATATCATTTTCCTTTTCGTATAATAATAATGTACTAAGTATCGGTGCTTCTAATTTTCTGCAAGGCTACATTAGTTTTAAATCGCATGAGCAGATCAGATTATATATGCATGGTACCATTAAAAGAAGCAGATAGTACTTGTAGATGCTATGAACTTATTTTGAATAGGTGAAAATCGGGTACAAATATAATGATGCATGGCATTGGCTATATATAAATCACAATTTTCCTTTTCACATTTATTCGCTGTTTTCCCCAAACGCTAATATACAAAACACACATCAAAAATATATAAAATAAATAAATCGCAAAACAAAAGATATAATAAATTCCACCAGCTAATTCGTAGTTGTTATTATAAATTCAACCACAACTCAACTTCTAACTGTCCCTCATAAAACTGTATCGAAAATAATAATAACAATAATACGATCCAGTCAATGTTTGAACTATGCCCATACCTATATATATCCACACACTTTGTTATGCCCATACCCTATTTCCATTTCCCTTTTCCTATATCAATGTTATCTCAAAATTATGCCCCCACGTACATAATAATATATTTTAAAATAAAAATATACTACCTCCGTTCATAAAAAATACGCTCAAATATTTGCTCGTGGTTTAATGCAATATGTTGGAAAGTATTGTGAGGTCCGATATGAATAAAGAAAATATTATTGGAAAGTATGTATGACATACTTTCCAATGATATTTTCTTTATTCATATCGGACCTCACAATATCCCGTAATACCTTCCGACATATTGCATTAAACCACGTGTAAATATCTAAGCCTATTTTTCGTGGATGGAGGGAGTATCTTTTGAGTAGAGTAGTATATATATATTGTGAATACATATAATAAGATAAATGTGCAAATAATTGCAAGACCAAGAGAGTAAAGTTATTTAATTTAGACATGTCTAAATGGTCCAGGGTTTTAGTGGTTCATTCTTGACAGACCGCTAATAATTGAGATCTAAACATAATCATAGCGGTTTGCAGGCTAAATGATCAAACGGTCCAGAACCAAAATAACCTTTATTTAAATGGTTTAAACGGGCAGGTCCTTAATGCTTTTTAACATCTTTAATTTAACTGTGATGATGTCTAACCCATGCCTAATTTCTCTAGTACTTTAAATTACTTTTTTTATTATTGCAATATATAAAATACACACCACCCGTCTCTTAATTCATGGAATATTTACTATTTACACGAATTTAGTGGAATGTAAGAAATGTTTATTAGTAAATGATTTTTTTTTTGAAGATTATTTTGTCAAATAAAATAGACTAATGTATTACATAAAAAAGTAACGACATATAATAATATAATATAGGAGTAAATTGCCATTTTGATCTCACGAGAATATATACTCAATAAATCTAGTATCACGTTATTTTTTGGTCCCTTATTAATATATTTAGTATCACCCGTTGTAATAAATTGTACATGTAGTCTTATGAAAATTTGTGCACAACAAATTTGACAAAAAAAATCTTATGAAACTATTTACACTAAAAAAAGACTTAAAGTGCAATTTATCCTATAATATAGTAATGTTTGAGGGGTATGTTTAAAAGTTATGATGAAATTGTTTGATTTATTTTTACAAGTTCATAGATGGAGGAACATATTTTTAGGCCCCCAACCCCACCCCCACCCCCACCCCCAATAAGATAAGATATGCATATTTTTAGGCCCCCAACCTCACCCCACAAAATCACTTTACTATATTTTTTTAATTAATAAAAAGAATTTCATGTGTGCGATAAAAGTATGCATAGAATTCCCACCGTTCATTTTTTTGACACATCTTACATGTACATATTATTCATGAGTGTTGTGAGTGTTTTTTTTATCTATAAGAAGAAAATTATGTAAGTTTAATGTTACATCATTCGTGTTTCTTTGAATGAAAAATGGTCAATGGGAATTTGATATAATATAGGGAGATTTATGCGATTAATAAAATATGGAGATTTTTGTGTGCATATTTCATCAAATTATATACAGAGTGTTTAGTTATTTTAAATAGGTTGATATAAGTCAGAATTTTTAATTAAATTAATATCTTAATGTTTAATTCATATTATTGGTCTAAAAATTATTTAAAAAGCTGAATCACTGTTATGTATACTAATTAATAGCTTATTTGCAAATTCATTTGATAAGTACAATTGTTTTTTTAAATACAATCTTAAAGTGTTTTGAATTACTAAATTAATCACTTATATATCATCACTTTTGAGCATAGATGTAAATGACGATCGTCAAGACCGTCTAGACGGTCGCCAAGGCGCTTGGCGGTACTCAGGCGCCGACGGCAAAGTCAAATTGTCGAAATTCGCCAACACATTTGGCACTGCCGAGGCCACCTAGGCAGCCGCCGAGGGTGTCTTGGCACCGCCTAGATGGTCATTACTCTTTTTTTTTTTTAATTTTTATTTCAACATAAAAGTTGGAACTAATTAAATTAAAAAAAATAAAAACTAATTTACTAAATTACAAAAAATAGAAGTTAATAGAACTACATTATAATTTAGTCGTACTATGTATTTTACTCTTTTTGTGTTTCATTTAGAAGTTGGACAATGTCATATTATAATATTTTTTAATATTTTGTTGACTTATATTTTGTTATGGTTATTAACTACGTTTTATATTTATAATTTATCGTATAATGTATATATATTTTGATTAATATATGTCTAGAAAAATTTAATATTAATAAAAAAATAAAATAAAAATGAATTTTTTTTGGCACCGCCTAGGTGGCGCCTAGACACTGTCCGACGACCGTCAAGCGTCATTTGCACCCTAATTTCTTTTGAGTAATTTTTTTTTTCAAATATACTCACTAATCATTAATACTTCTTTTAAGATAATTCTCAATTTTAACTTAACTACAAAATCATTAATATCACTATTATGATAAAGTTTCAAAATATACACTATATTAATATGAAAAGTATAGTAACATGTATGTTATACACAAATTTTCCTATGAAACATATACTATTTCATTCATTTGTTGATACATTAACACTTACTATTAAATTATATTTATAAACTAAAGTTACAGAATAAAATACTTTATGTATATTAGTTTATAAAAACAACAATATGATTTAATGAATAATATGATATTAAATTAACTTCAGAGTGAATTATAACATAATTAAATCGATCAGGCTTAAAATAATTAAATATATATAAGTAAGGGATTAAAGATTTATAAACCATGTAATTTTGCTTCATTTTGAATTTGATCCTTTAGATTATAAATTTTGATTTTGGTCCATTTACAAATTTACAAGACCAAAATCAAATTACCAAAATTAAAATGTGCAATCCATGTGGACCAAATTCAAATTAATGACAAGTTGTAGGACAAAAAAAACTTTAGTCCCGGTAACTAATGTTGAATATTGTGAATATAAAAAAAAAAGAACACGATAACTAATTAATTAGTAGGGTCAGGGTTTTAGATATAGTAATTAAGATGCATCCTATTTATTAATATTAAAATTAATTCGTACAAATAAATAATACTCCCTCCGTTCCAGGGGTATTTGCACCATTGGGATGACACACAGTTTAAGAAAAATATATTTTTTAAATAAAATAGTGGTATATGGGTAAATGTGTGGAAAATTATGTGAGTGTGTATGCAAATTGATGTTTTCCTTTTAAGTATTGTGCAAATTGATTTGGGACAACCCAAAATAAAAAGTGTGAAAATTGGTTAATTAGGGAGGGAGGGAGTAATAAATATATATTAGTGTTATATGTGTGGATCAGAGTATCTCTTGATCAGGTCTTGAACTATATATATATGCGTTAGCTAACCATATATATAGCAAGCAACAAGACCAATATTAATTAATTTAATTAATACTTGTGAAAATGAGCGATGTGAAGAAAAGTGGTCGAGTCCTAAGCAACAGCGAGCAGAACTGGTGCCGGGCACTGGCGGGTGGTACGGCGACCACCGCCATCGTACTCCAAATGGCTAAACCCCCATCACAAATCTCACTTTTCTACGACGTCCTCGCCAAACTCCGACAAGCCCACCCGGCCCTCCGCCACAAACTCCGCTACACCCCAACCACCAACCAGTTCTCATTCTCATTCTCCACCACACCCCCCACCATCGAGTTCCATGACGTCCCCACCACCGCACAGCTCCTCCTCCGTCTCAAAAAAAGCAGCCAGGTGTCGTCGGAATGCCAGTTGATTTTGGAGCATGAGCTCAACAACAAGACGTGGTGCGACCCCAAATCGTTCCCGAAAGAGGGGATCGACGTTGTGTTTGCGAGCGTGTACGCCCTCTCAGAGAGCAAAGGCCTGGTGGTGCTGCGGTTGCATGTCTCCGTATGCGATCGGACGACGGCGGAGTCGCTGCTCCTGGAGCTGATGGAGCTGGTGGTGGAGGCGGAGGGCGGCGGTCCTCCTCCGTCGAAAGTATGCAACGAGGGGGAGGGGCAGAAGGCGGTGGAGGATCTGATCCCCAATGCAGGGATGGGGAGGAAGACAATGTGGGCACATGGAATGGACATGCTCGGCTATTCCCTAAACTCATTAAGGCTTACTAACTTGAACTTCAGCAGCACCAAAAGGCCCAGGCATTCTGAGGTTGTAACACTACAATTCAACACACAACAAACTGCCCGACTTCTTGCTGTAAGTCTAATTCTAATTCTAATTTTTTTTTTTATCTGCAGTAAATTCTTTTCTTCTAGTATAAATTAATTAATTAAATGCTGGGTCTGCAGCACCTGTCAACCTCCCATTGAAAATTTGAAATACTATATATTTTATTTTAATTAATGCCAAGTGCATGAGAGATCGATCGATGTGGCCTACTCAAAGTTGAATTATTAATTACTATGAGTAATGTTTTGTGTACCCGCGCAATATTTCTCTTTTTTATTATTAAAACCTTACTTCTTTCAATTATTATAGAAAAAAGTACAAAATGGTTCAACAAATTCGCATAAATTACAAATTGGAATATGTGCAAAAAAAAAAAAAACACTTCCGTGCAATTTTTTATGAACCAATTTACAAATATAGTGATTTTTTTGCACCAATATGTAAAACACCCATTATTATAAGGTGACTATATATATAAGTTCAAAAAATATCACTATATTTACAAATAGGTGCTGTGCAAAAAAAATATGCTTATGTGCAGAAAAAATATGTATTTCTGTGCAAATATTTTGAACCTATTTATAAATATAGTGACTTTCTTGAACCTATATATAAATCGTCCATATTATAATATATCACCATCTTAACATAAATAAAAGTAACTTTTTTTTAAAATATATATTTTTAAATTGTACGGCTATCTCATTATACAAAATCATTCTAATTAATATTACAAAGTGTAGTGGACATAAATTTTGCAGTTCAAATGAAAGGATTAGGGTCTATTTAACCTGAATCACATGCAGCTATAGAAATTAAATTACAATTGTCCCATAATTGATTGAAAAAATATATGTAATCTCAAATTTTTTTATAAGATCCAATCTAGTCCCAAATTAAAGGTGAAAAATATGTTTGTTTTTTTTAACTTTTAATGGATACTATTTCAGTAGATTTGTCGTAAATTAATTAATAATTTTGATTTTCAAAATGATGTTATTTTACTTTTCACCTTTAATTTGAGATTAAAATTGAACCTTATAAAAAAAATTTGGACTGAATTTGATAAAAAGTTAATTTTGAGATTAAAATTAAATCTAAATTTGATAAAATGTTAATTTTGAAAAAAAAATTGAATTTTATTAAAAAATTTGAGACTAGACAAAAAATTTTATTTGGAGACTAAATCTATTATATTAGATAGTTATGAGTTTAAATTCCATCCATATATAGAGTCACCGACACACCAGGCAGGCAGGCAGGCAGGCAGGCAGCACTGGTCTTTCATTAATTATAGTACTTCATATACATAGGAGCGTATGACTAGTACTAGTACTACATAGTCATATGCTACTGATCATCTGGTTCATCATGCACATGCTAGCTAGCTGCCGATGCAAACACAAGATAAAACTCAAAATTCATGAGGCGCATTTACAGGGATTAATACCAAAATAGTCCCATAACTTTTTCACTTTTTCGATTTAGTTCCATAATTTTGTAATATTTTAATTTAGTCCCATAAAAATTTAAATTTAACTAAATTAGTCCCATAACTATGTAATGTTTCAATTTAGTCCCATACAAATTTAAATCTAACCAAATTAGTCCCATAACTATGTAATATTTCAATTTAGTCCCATAACAATTCAAATCTAACCAAATTAGTCTCATAAACGACGTCGTTTCACTCACGTGCCGTGTGAGCCAATTTCGTCGAAAAATATAACACGTTACCGGAAAGTGAGTAAAACGACGTCGTTTTATGTCATTTCTGGCGATTTGGGACTAATTTTGTTAGATTTGAATTGTTATGGGACTAAAATGGAACATTACATAGTTATGGAACTAATTTGGTTAGATTTAAATTGTTATGGAACTAATTTGAAATATTATATAGTTAGGGCTCATTTGGTTCGTAAGATAAAAGTATCTATCCGCAAAAAACATGCATGTTTTTGGCGGATAGATACTTTTATCTTACGAACCAAATGAGCCCTTATGGACTAATTTGGGTAGATTTGAATTGTTATGGGACTAAATTAAAACATTACATAATTATGGGACCAAATAAAAAAAGTAAAAAAGTTATGGGATGATTTTGGTATTAATCCCGAATTATATATATATATATAACTTTGATGGCAAGCAAGATCGATATTTAATTAATATCCTAGCTAGCTAATTAATCTTGGTTGAATGGGAATGTGATAGCTAGTAATGAAATATATATATATGTAGGGGTGCAAATCAAGAGGAATAAAACTATGTGGAGCCCTAGCAGCAGCTGGTCTAATGGCGGCGCATTCGTGGATTCAGCAGCAGGAGCTAGTAAAAAAAAAGCAGAAGCAGAAATATGGGGTGGTTACTCTGATTGATTGCCGGAGTCTTGTAGAGCCCCCTCTTTCAAGACAGCACTTTGGGTTCTACCAGTTACCTGTGCTCAACATTCACAGCGTAAATGGAAGTGAGGATTTATGGGAATTGGGTGAGAAGGCGTACAGAGATTTCGCAGGGTACAAGAAATGCAACAAGCATTTCTCGGATTTGGGTGATATAAACTTCCTGATGAGGAGAGCGATGGAGAATCCTAGTCTGACAGGCTCCTCATCCCTCAGAACGTCACTCATCTCCGTGTTCGAAGACCCAGTCATCGACAACAACAAACAACTTAAGAGACAGATCGCCGTCGAAGACTACCTCGGATGCTCCTCCGCCCACGGCATCGGCCCCTCTATCGCCCTTTTCGACACCATTCGTGATGGCGACTTGGAGTGTACTGTCGTTTATCCAGCCCCATTGCATTCCAGGGACCAGATCACCCACCTCCTCCATCTATTCAAAAACATTCTAATCAATTCATAGACCCCCCCATCTAGCTCCATTCATATATATGATCGATCAATAATTAATACGCATGCATGGGGCCTACCTACGTAATTCCTCCTCTATTTTAATTAATTAACTTCTACGTTACATTTATATTAATGATGATGTATATATAATATGGGTAAAATTAAGTACCATTAATTGTCCAGCTTCATTTCCTAAATAATAATACAGATCGATTTCTCTCTGATTTATGTTGTAATATAAATGCGATAAATATAAGAAATGAACAAGAGATTAATTTGGTAACCCAATATATCACTAGAACTACGTCTGGGCGAACAAGCTAGGAGATATAACTTATAATACCGCAAATGCTTCTGTGCACAATACGTGATGATTACATGTATATATAAGAATATAACCGTAACTAACCCTAAACCTCATTAGACCAAAGACTCAATGGACTTAACTAATTACTAATGTCCACATTACATAATATTTTATTTTATAACACCCCCCCTTGGACATTATAATTATAATTTGGAAGAATATATTATTTAACAAGGAAGACACTACAGGAAATCACACATTACGAAATTTTGTGTGACGACACAAAATTCGTCACAATATGTTACCTACAAGTGACAAATTTAATTTTCGTCACCAAAAAGTGAGAATTTGTGACGAATTTTCTTTTTGTCGTGTTTTTTCGTCACTAATTCGAAATTTTCATGACAAAAACAAGAAATTTGTCACAATAAACTTTGGTGACGATATTCATAATATTTAGTGATGATATTCAACGTCATGAAAAATAGTATTTTTGTGACAACTATACGTTTTGTCATTAATTATTCAAAAGAATTGGTGACGCACTTAATTCGTCACACTATTATTTGGTGACGATTGTCATTGTAATTAGTGACGATCATAGTCGTCATATAATATATAATATTAATGACAATTTTATGTTTCGTCGCTAATTGTTCATAGTAATTAGT
>JAPKLY010000109.1:588254-609001 GCA_026898435.1 Prunella vulgaris | reverse complement strand
TTTAAATTACTACTAAAAATAAAAGTTTTGCAAGATATTATCTATTTTAGTTTTAAATTACTAGTTTAGATATAAAAAACAAAATTAGTTCAAAGATATACACTTGTTGTACGAAAAGATTACTCGTTGTGTTACCTGTTAGTTGAAATTGTACTTGTGATACTTATAGTAGTCATATCCACTTGTAGTACTCACACATCCTCATGGTTACCAAAACTCCATGTTATGATAAATTTAGTGATTTGGTGTGTGATTATCAATTTAATTAATGATTTAGTGATTCTATTTACAAGTATTGATGTTGGTATCCTAATAGTATAACTCTTTTGTGAGGATGATATTAGGAACTACTCAGTCTAGTATTACATACTATTAGGTTATTTCCTAGTACCATCCTCACAAAAGAGTAATACTATTGGGTTATTTCTTAATTTTTAGTTTTAAATTACTACTAAAACTAAAAGTTTTGCAAGATATTATCTATTTTAGTTTTGAATTACTAGATTAGATATAAAAAAACAAAATTAGTTCAAAGATATACACTTGTTGTACGAAAAAATTACTCGTTGTGTTACCTGCTAGTTGAAATTGTACTTGTAATACTTATAGTAGTAGTCATATCCACTTGTAGTACTCACACATCCTCATGTTTACCAAAACTCCATGTTATGACAAATTTAGTGATATGGTGTGTGATTATCAATTTGATTAATGATACAGTAATTCTATTTACAAGTATTGATGTTGGGATCCTAATAGTATCACTCTTTTGTGAGGATAGTATTAGGAACCATTCAGTCTAGTATTACATATTATTAGGTTATTTCCTAGTACCATCCTCACAAAAGAGTAATACTATTAGGTTATTTCCTTAATTTTTAGTTTTAAATTACTACTAAAAATAAGAGTTTTGCAAGATATTATCTATTTTAGTTTTAAGTTATTTAGAAGTAGCATATCTACATTCAAGAGTATCACATATATTACCAGAAGTATCATATATTCTGACCTGATATTTGACTCGATAAGTGTTGTACACACATCATATAGTGGTGAGTATTACTCACATTATACTTTTTCTAGGTAAATTAGGGGATTATTCTTGATAAGACAATATATTCTTAGAAGATTTATTATTTGCTAATAATTTCTAAATGACCTCTTATTTTATAATAAATTTAAAAAAATAAAATTTCGATATATATATATAAGTTCCTATATATATTCCTAAAATATCCATTATATGTTAATAATTTCAAAGGATCTCTTACATAGTAGAAATATCTAAATATTATTCTATCTCAATTTTCATAGCAATTTTTTAAAGAGTCCTCCAAATTATATCCGAAAAATTTCTAAATGTACCCCTTTATTTTAAAGACAAAAATAAATATGAATTTTAGTTTTTTAAGTTATTTAATATTAGACTTAGTTCCTTAAGTTTGAATCGTTCAATTTTCAAAATAAATAGAAAATTACACATAAAATAATAATTGAAAAACTAAAAAAAAAAAGTAAATTAAATTCTGATAATTTCTTTAAAGGATTAATATTTAAACAATTAAATAAAAAATAAAAAAATCTAAATAAATATTTAAACAAATCAACTAAATCATCAAATAATCCAATTAAAATTTTAACAAATAGTTTAAAAAATCCAACTAAAACTTTAAAAATAGTTACTAAGAAGTTAATTTTATAAAATTCAATTTTTTTAATTCAAGATAAATAAAAATTAAAATATAATTAACTTTTAATTTAATTATTTATGAAGTTTAGTTAATTTTTAAAATTCTGATTTACTAAGCTTTAGCTTTTTTTTTTTAAGATTTATTTAAATTTTTTATATTTTCTGAAGATTTTTTATATATATTTTTAAAATTTTCTATTAAACTTTATTTTTATTTTACTTGATTTTTTTGAATTTTTTCAAAATTTAGTCATGTTTACATAATTTTATTCGAATAATACTTGATTTAATTATTTTAAAGATTCATTTATTTTCATAATTTTTTTTTCAGATTTTCACTTTTTATTGATTTTGAAGTTTAATATATTTGAAAATTTAATTTATACTCAAAATAATTTAAATTTTAAAATTTATGAAGTTTTTAATTTTTAAAATGATATTTTAGTTTACATATTTTTTAAAATGATATTTTAGTTTACATATTTTAAAACTTATTTGATTGTGAAATTGTCCAAATAATACCAACTCCGTAAAGAAAAAATTACTTTCTTATTAATTATTTTCATTTTTTAAAATTAGTTCCTATTAAATAGTACCACACAAATTTCATTTTAAAATATTTAACACATACTAATTACTAACAAATGAATTTTAGGAGCCAAAACAAATTCAGTTGGCGGTCCACAAAATTTTTTAATTTGTATTTCAAAATGTAATTAGAGAAGTTCCAAACAAATTGATTTGAAATATGATATATTAGTCAAAGATATATTATGATACAGTTATTTCCTCTTTTAATAAGTATGATTTTTCGTTCTTCTTAAATCAATGACTCAATTCTTCACAGGGGCTTTCTTCTTAAATTATTCTTAAATTTGCTTAGAAAGTGACCCAATTAAGAGGAATATAATAAATATGTTTACTATTCTTCATAAATTGAATAGTCACGGGCACTGGCGAAACTTTTGTGTGATAATAGAGCCAAATTGTTTGAGACAAGATTTATATGTTTACAGAGAAACTGATGAACATTTATTGTTGAGATTTCAAGTTCGGGGGTAACTAGCAAAGGAATGGTATTATAAAGGTTATGAGTTTTTTAACTAGCAAAGGAAGGTATTATAAAGGTTAGTTTTTTTCTATATTCAGATTTAATTTCAATATTCGTAATATTAATTTAAAATTTTAAGAGACATTATTTTAATTCTTTTTAATTTTATATGGGATAAATAATTATACTTTTCTTTTTAATTTTATTTTACAGGAGCACATTGGACTGTGGATTTAATCCTGACATTGCGTGGCTATTTTTTGGGTTTATATGTTGGCATAGCTTTCATTCCTTATTATCTATTCTTGCAAGATTGGACTATTAGATAATGTTACATTTTGCATAGAGTTTGTGGGTAAGATGTTGAACCTTTGTCATTGTTCTTGTGTTTGAGACATTTTTCTTTTTCATTTTCCTTTCATATAGTATCATATGAGTAATGAAATTTTTATTACATTTCTATCAATGCAAATTTATATTTAATATTTGATGTTCTATTACAATTTTTTTTATATCTTTAGTAATTTAAATTAGTTTATCATGACAATGTAATGACTTATAAATTATATATTATTATTGACAATTAATATTTAATATAAAATTCAAATTAAACATTTAAATTACTATTTTATAGAAATAATCAATGTATGATGAATAGTTTGTTAATACATTTTATGATAAATAATATCATGTCATCATATCACTAGTACAGAAGTGGGCTTGGAGAGCCCTTATTTTTGCTCTTAGAGAGCGGTTTTTAAGGGCTCTCCAAGTGACAGCTCTCCAAGTGGAGAGAGCGGTTCGAAAACCGCTATACAAGATAGTCACTTAGAGTGTGGTTATTAACCGCTCTCACTTAGAGTGCGGTTCTTAACCGCAGTGCAAGCTTTTAATTTTTTTTTTTAAAATTAGGTACCGCTCTCTAAGTGCATCAATTTCTTTTTTTTAAAATTTTTATTTTTTACTCACTTGCTCCCCTGTGAGTTTATAGGAAAGCAAAAAACAAATGAAAACAAAGTAATTAACACTGATCATACATTCTAAAGATAATCAAGTGAAGCATTATTGCAAAAATTTCACAAGATTGTATAATTTTAATCAATAGAGATTACAAGATCCATTGTAACCCAAAAGATTTATAACTGAAGAGTTATCAATAAAATTAATCTCTCCAACAATAAAAGCAAAAAAAAAAAAACTAATTTAAAAACCTGCTGCCAGAAAAAAAAAACAAAAGCAATCAATTCATATGATTCATAAACCAAAGCAGCTAATTAAAATAAAAATCTAATTAAGAGGTGAGCACTAGCACCACCGACATCTTTCATCTTTTTCTAGGTATTCTACAGAACCTTGAAGCTTGTAGAAATAATGCATACCGATCTTACAACCTTGAACCTTGAAGCTTGTAGAACCTTGAACCTTGAACCTTGAAGCCTTGTCCTTCACCTCCTTGTGGCACCAAAGACCAGAGGCGGTCGATGTTACGGTCGGGAAGTAACGCATACCGATCTTACTTCTGGCGTTTCCGCGACCATACAACAACACATTTTCTCTTCAATCGCAGCCCTGTTTCTGGAATTTTGAAAGGCTACATCGGATTAAGAACATCGATTTTCACAGATCTCTTTTAATCCATGCGAAATTTTTTAAATACAACAATTACAACCAATTTTGGCCTCAAATAGAATTCTTAAAAAAATACTGAGCAGATCTGAATCCTTACGCGCGTGAGCAGATCTGGCTAATGGCGTGGTGGTGAACAACAGGGAAAGCGGTGGCGGAGCGACGAATAGAGTAGCGGCGAACGATAGTGGAAGGACGGCGGCGCGACAAACGGCAGGAGGAGGAGCAGCGACGGCTCGATAAATGGCCGGGGAAGCAGCGGCGGCGCGATGAACGGCAGGGGAAGCAGCGGCGGCACGCCGAACGGCGTGGCGGCGAATGGCAGGGAAAAAATGAAGCAGCGGCGGCAAGGAGGCGGCAGCATGGGTGGATTGCGTGAGAGGCGTAGAAAAATAGGGCATAAAGAGAGAAGATGACTGAGAGATAAGAGATATGAGCCCCTTAAATTAAAAACTGTACACTGAGATCGTGAGAGAGGAGGCTGAATTTATCAAAGAATGCCCTAATTAATCCTTTTCTTGGAGAGCGGTCGTGGCTTGGAGAGCGGTTTATAACCGCGGTACATAGGAGAGCGGTCAAAAAAGGCTTTGCTCAATGCGGTTTTGAACCACTATACTGCCCTTTTTTTTTTTTAATATTTTTAACTTGTAAAGCGGTTAATAACTGCTCTGCAAGACTTTTTTTTTTAATATTTTTTTGTCAAAACCGCTCTCCAAGTGCCTACTTGGAGAGCGGTTTTGACAAGAGCTCTCCAAGTACAGCTCTATAAGTTCAATTGTGTAGCAGTGTATGTTAACTAATAATGACAATATATATTATTACTATATATAAATTTTTTGTGACGATTATCATTCTTGTCAGGCCGTCACTATATAATATTTTATTATGGAAAAAATGTCATTATTTTTATATTTTTTAATGACAATGAACGTTTTGTCACTAAAGTCTACTTTTTGGTGATAAATTGTATCGTCATTATATCTACAAATATAATGACGATCAAATTTTAGTCACTCTAGTGTAATTCTCTCGTGACAAAAAATTTAAAATATTACGAAATTTTATTATCACTATACTTACACTTTCAGTGACAATTATTCCCTTCATCACTAAACAGTGTCTTATATTGACAAAAATAATTTGTCATAATTTCTACATCATTAGTGACGGTGACTATTTTGTCACTATATATTAATCTTTAGTGACAAATTTTATTGTCATTATATAAACACATATAACAACGATCAACATTTTATCATGAAAGAGTTGTTTTCTCGTGATGAATTATATAATTATGACAAAATAATTAATTTAATTTGTGACAAAAATAATGTCACTTTAATTTTACAAGGTTAGTATTATAAGGATAATTGTCACAAAAAAGTTAGCTTTTAATGACAATAAATAAAATCATCATAAAAAATTGAATTTTTAATGACGAAATATTATATTATGTGACAAAGTTTTGATGCTAAATGTTACAATTTATATGTCACTATAAATAAAACGATATAGTGACGTTGGCTTTTATCGTCACCAAATGATATTTTTTAGTGACGAATTAAAATAATGTCATTTTAACATAATACCACGCACTTACAATGATGTTTTTTGTGACAAAAAATATTTGTCATCAAATACTTTTTATGACGAAAATTGATATTTTTATGACAAAAATTTTCGTCGCCATTTCTCAAATTTCTTGTAGTGAGAGTACAACTGCAAGATTGTCACTTGAGTGTTCCCATGAACATATTTTTTAAAAGTAGATGTAGGAAGGGATTTAGTGAACAAATCTGCAAGATTGCCACTTGAGTATTCTTTTTGTATTGTAATTTCACTACTCTTCTGGAGTTCGTAAGGATAAAAGAATTTAGGGGAAATGTGTTCCGTTAAGTTCTCTTTGACATAGACGTTACTCATTTGAGAAATACATACAACATTATCTTCATGAATTATAGTAGGAGTTAAGTGATTTAAAGGGATACCGCACGAATCGTGAATGTGCTTTGCTAACGATTTTAACCAAACACATTCTCGTGCAGTCTCATACAGAGCTATAATCTCTAAATGATTCGAAGAGGTGCATGGTCACCATAGTTTGTTTAACAGAACTCCATGAGATGGTTGTACCACCACATAGAAAAACATAACTGTTAATGAAATCTTTGTAAATCAAGTTTACATGTGGCTTCTTAGCTCGATTTCACTAACTAATTCTCGAATTTAAAATACTGGAATGACAGAGTAAGAATTCTGGGAAGTTTTGAGTAGAGTTTCGTTAAGACAGCGAAATAACTTGTGTTTATTATGAAATTTCAGCCTATTTATAGGCAAATACACAAGCAGGTGGTGGCAATGCACACGTGTTACAATGGGCTTACACGTGTCCCTTATGTGTCTAAATAGATCATTACAAAGAAAAATCGACTAAAATTTGGAAAAGTACAATTCTGGCAATCAATCTTTAAAGAGACGAGCAGCTGGTTGAATTCTCCTTCTTGAGGCGACCAGCTGATTATAAATCACCATAAGAGGCGACCAGCTGGTTATATCATGTTCTCAAGGGAGGCGACCAGCTGGTTGGGCGAGCAGCTCATTCAATGAGCTTCTTGCCTCTTCAAAAATTTGTAGTGCTGCTCACTTATCATTTGTTCTTCATATTGTTTGTCTTCTATTTTGATGACATCTTCTTGATTTGATCATACACTTGCTTCCTTCTCGTATTTTCTTCATGTTTAGTTTACTCTTTTGCGACATGTACGCCGGGATTTTGTTAATTACTTCCTTAAGCATTCAGATCTACTTATTTCATCAACAGTTGCCCCTAGCTTGATGTTTGTTTGAATCATTGGATGAATAACTGGCATCAAGCTACTTGAGTTTTCTTGTGATTTCTTCATTGCTAGCTAGGAAGTAAGTTGAGCTTGATTCCACCTGCAATAATTTGGATTATGGATATATTGAAAGATTCTTTTGGCCTCATTAAAAACCTAGCCGTAAACTACCCTTGTGGATAAACCGGTCGTAGGAAAAAATAGATACCACGGTACTCTTTCAAATATCCATACTCCAAATAATGTAATATATCAAGACAAGATTAATATAGGATTAAGCAGCTGAAGAGGTGATCAGTTGCTTAAAATTACTACGAGGCGACCAGCTCTTGCGGACAATCGATCTCGGAAGGCAAACCATTTTTGTTTAAAAATGCGCGCCACTTTTCCAACTTTTAAAAATTTGCAATTAAGTCCTCAGAAAATTTCTAATTGGGGCTTGTCTCCATCTTATAAATATCAAAGGCGATTCATTTTTTTATTCTTTCCTACGATTTCTATCTCTGAGCGAATTCCGACGATTCTTCGGCATACCTGCAGTGTTTGATTTTCTATTTTCGAAGGTAGTTTTCTAGTTATCTTTCTCTTTCTTTTATCTTTTACCGTTTAATCTATGATTGAGTTCAACGGGAGATTTTGCCATCTCCGATACCGATCTTCGTGACATATTTTTTTGCCTGAAACTGTTGATTTTGAGTTAGTTAGAACTCTTATGAGATTGAGCTTTGTTTCCGTTCGTCTTTCTTATTCTCGCTGGCCTTTTTCAATTATTTCTGAGCTTTTCACCGAAAAAATGGTGAACTCCTCCTCCTCCGGCGATTTACCACTGCGGAATCCGGAAAAGCGGCCGATGATGGAGTCTCCCCTCCGCGACCTCTGGGATTACTCGGATTTAGTTGGAAATAGGGGTGTTGTAATTGGTGTGGAGTCTCGAGAACTCGATCGGGTCATTCGTGAGTAAAGGAGAACGAGGGAATCGGGAATTAGCACAGCTGCTCGCTCCCTAGATGCAGCTCAATGAGCTGCTCACCTTACTTCTAAGGGAGTTGCTCGCCACCACGGAGAGGAAGCTGCTCGCTGCCTTTCTGAAGGAGCTGCTCGCCACTTGGAGGGAGCACAAGGAGCTGCTCGCTCCCCTTCTTGTGGAGCTGCTTGCAACCTAATACAACGAGCTGCTCGCCCGATTGGTCAGGGAGCTGCTCGCCTCTCTCGTAAAAATACACGAACTACTCGCGCCATACTTTCTGTAAGTGACCAACGAGCTGCTCGCCGCTGCCGAGCTGCTTGCTCCCCGCCACCCAAGAGAAGGCTTTTTCTAATTGATGAAGAAGAAGAATCCCATGATGAAGAAACTGATTCTGATGTTAACTCTATTTGTCAGGATATTTTTGGGACGAGCTCTGAGTCTTTAGAAGCTGATGTTGAAGATACTAGTACTGTTTGGAAAGTCTAAGCTGCTCGTGATCAGACAGCTGACATTCCCGAAGCAAGGGTTACTCCAGAGGGCGACACTGATTCTGATCTTGGAGAGGGCTTCGAGCCTAGTCAGGCTGACATTTCGGAGGATTTAGAGCGACTCTACCAACCCGTTGCTAGAACAAACTATCCCGGTGGGGGTTGCTCGTGAAGATGACTGGCCAGCCTATATGGAGCGATATCGGGATCAATTCATTAGGCCTCGCATCCCTTCAGTTCCATACATGGATACCAGATACGAGGCATCCCGCCATCACAGTCTTTTCATGGAAGAAGACATGCCTACCATCCTGAACGAGTACATGATTCCTATCGATATCCATATGTACATTCTGCGGGATAGAGAAAGAGCTAACCGGCCCCCACCTGGCTGCACCGCCATCAACCTGGATGTTCTTGAAGCGGGATTCCCTCTCCCTCTACATCCGGTAGTTGGGCTATTTCTGATGGACACCAACTTTGCGATTACACAGATTACACCGAATGAGTGGAGAAATCTGTTATGTTATTTGACAGTGTTGGGACTAGAGGGATATCCCAATCGGCTGATGGCGCCTGAAATCCACTATTCCATGATGATCTCGGAATGTAAGGAGGATGGAAATGGTTACTATTATGTAAAGGCCAGATCGGGGATGAAGACCGTAGAGGACAACCCAAATAAAGTGAAACGATGGAAATAGCAATTCTTTTTCATCGGTGGGGATTGGCGTGCCTCTACGTCTTACTCTGAAGTTGGAAATCGAATCAGGACTCCAGAAGGATACGAAGAATTGATACGTAAGTAGCATTCTCCGTGTGTTGTTTGTTCTGAGGTACACTAATGTAACTTCATTTTGTTTTGCAGGTCTGAGACTTCCGAAGTGGGGCCAGAAAGGGTTGTCAGAGCTTTTTATCTTTGCCCTCACCAACATATCTTACCGAAACGAGAGGGATCGGACGGTGAAGCATTTGAAAAAAGAACAATGTAGACGTGCGGCTGACTTAACACGAGTCTGCATCATCTTGAGGCTAGAGCACCGCCTCCCGAGGGTAGATTTTAGATCATCTTATTCCAACCTTCACTGTTCCGATTTATTCATTTTGTAATGCTTATTTTTTTTCAGATCAAGGAGTTACAATTGCCATTCACTCTTCGTTTAAAGCTTTCTGTGACAGAGTGATGGATCTCGGAGCTGATGCCAATAGACGTAAGATGGATTACCCGGCCACTATGGTCGTGCTTCGTAAGAAGAGAGGGGCTCAACCTCCAGCACCAGCGGCACCTGCTGCTGTTGCTCCCGTTATCAAGAAACCGGTTCGCAAGAGCCCAGCGAAAAAGTCTAGCCGGTTGAGGAAGGGCAACGGTACTCCTATTAGTGGTGGAGATGAGTCCGGCCCGGCTAAGAAAAAGAGTAAGACTGGAACGACTAGAGGGTCCAACCACCATACTCAAGTTCCTTGCATCGTTGATCCTCATGGCTCATCTCCTCCTCCGCTGTCTTCACCCATGGAACCGGGGTTTCGCTGAGACATCACTGTAATAACAATTCTTGTGTAATAAAATATTTATTAACACTTGAAATGATATACAATTTATTTTTCTTGAATTTCAGGTTCTTCTCTCTAGCTATGTTCCTCTGATTCTCCTTCAACATTGACTCGACTTTGGTCTTGACTTGACTTTGACTGGGTTTTGACTTGATAACGCTTATCCAAGGACTAGGTCGTCTTGTTTTGGATCGAGCGTTGGTCTTGGAAGATTTTGGTGAAGAACGCTCCAAATTTTGTGAAGAACGATCTTCAAATCTTCACGTTTGGATTTGAGCTGAAACACTTGATTGGAGGGGTCTTGGACTTTGATCTCTGATCGGAGTGGCTGAATTTGATGAAGAACTCTTGAACGAGGCGATGAACGCTTGTTGTCTTCGAAGTGTTCTTGGATGAGAAACGTTGGATCAGAGGGATGAAGCTCCTTGTTTCTGATCGAAGGATGTTTCTGACTGAATTTGGTGAAGAATATTTGAAGACGGCGAAGAACGCTTGATGATCTTCAAAGTGTTCTTCAAGAAAAACATCTGATCGGAGGGATTTGGCCTATTGTCTTGGATCAAACGGTATTTCTGGAGGGTTTTGACGAAGTGCGGCTTGAATCTTCGAAGAATTTCTTCAAATTTGGTGAAGAACAATTGAATCTTCGAAGAATGGCTTTGATCTTCTTAGCTCGCAGTTTTGCTCGTTGAGAGAATTGCTGCTTGCTCGTTGCTCATTCATCTTTGCACTTTCGATCTTTTTGATATGTTTGATATGATGAAATGCATGAATATGACCCCTATTTATGGGGTAGGGAGGTGAAGACCTTCCTTTTCTGCGCTGACACATGGCGCGATCTGGTTGATCGATGTTGATTTGATTGGCATCATTTACGAATCGACCAAATTTAGCTTGATTGATTTCCGCCGTCTTTTTTATTTATATGAAACATTTATGATTTGGAATAAATAGGAGAAATCAGCCATTTATTGCCATTTACGAGCGCCGAGAGACTCGTAATTTAATAACGACTTGTATCGTGTACAATAAATATCAATTTGACTATTTAATTAGAGAATTAATTTGATAAATCCTCAAAATTAAAATAGTAATATATGTTGATATTTATTTAATTTGTACATGTGTCATTATATAATTGGGTATCAAAATTCTTTTGCTTACAAATGCCCCATCGTGCTTTGTTCACGGTCATTTCTGGACTTGGAGTGAGTGTAGCACGAAATCTTGAATTTCTCACTTGAAATTGAATTTTTTAGGGGTGGTATACATATGTGGGCCGACCCAAAATTTGAAAAGAAAAGGACTCAAATTTTTTTTATAGCTGATTTTCTCTTTTATTTGTTTGAGCTCAATTCCCCCCCACCCCACCCCACCTTTTTTTAGCCCAAAGATTTCAACAGCCCAAATTATTTTTGTTAATGGGCTCATACCGTTTTTTTTATGTTCAAGGAATAATGGGGGGCCTAGAAACTATGCATTTGGCCCAATTAATTGTCTTTTCGGATAAATTTATCAAGATAGCCTATTTTAATTTCCATTTTTAATTCCGAACCTTTGACTGAATCTTGGTTAAGGAAGACAAGAATTTATTCTGGAAATTCTCTGTTTCTTCAAAATTTCTTTACAATTTAATGTAAATCAAGAAATCATCTCCGTTTCTGTGAATTGATTCTGGGTCTTCCTGGTTCTGGCAGATTGAGCGGACGGGCAATTTCAGAGCGCCGTGGAGGAACGATGCATTTTTGTCGATAGGGGGCCACGCTAGACAGAGCAATGACGGCGGTTACCAGGGATTCTTATAGGGTCGTTGCGATGGCGGCTCAATTTCAAGAGTAGGGGCATGATTTCCAGGCGACGGTCGGTGAGGTTTCTGTTGTTGCAGTTTGCGGCGCGATGAAGAATCGCCGACAAGGTGCGCGGTTATTTCTGGATGCAATGGATTCCCAGCGACGGTTCGTGGCTGACTTCGTGTGCAGCGATTTCTTGATTGCTGCTGGGGTGTTCGACTTTCCATGGCAAGATTAACTGGACACGGCAAATAGTTCCTCGACAATTAATTTCCAGCAGAAGTACACGGCTACAAGCGGCGGAGATGCAACAATTTTTTTATCCAGTAGCAGAACAGAGACGCGACTTTTTAGCGAATCTTCCAGCAGCCGTGACTTATCCAATGGTCATCGTTTATGTTCAATATTCTGACTGAGATCGGATTTTTGATGCATAACTGATGCACTGGTTCAATATCTGAAATATCCGGCGACGACTTCCAGCAAAGTTTGGGTGCGCGATTTCCAGCCGAGATTGGAATCTCGGAGCGTAATTGTGACGTGTGCGTGGCGGTAGTAAACGTCACACTATGTTCATGGGGCATAATCAGCCGGGGTGCACAATTTTCTGGCTGAGATCGGAATCTCAGAGGATAACCGTTGATATGCGCGTAAATTGCAGTTGACTACAAAAAATTTCGAGGATGCGTCGCAATTTGCAGCAGGCTTCATCCACAATTTTCCGTCTGAGATCAGAATATTGGGGCCAAACCTTGACCGCTTCCCGCGTGATTTGCAACTGAAATGGAGTCTGACCACATCCTTTTTGCATATTGGAATTACAGTGTCAAGAAGATGAAGTTTGAAAATGAGTTGCTTTTAATTTGGGTCTTCTCATAGAAAATTTACTGGATTATGGGATTGGCCTTCTGGACTTTGAAATAATAGATTGGACTTAAAATAAATCCAAAACCAAAGAATTTAAACTCTTAAAATTAAATTCTTTTTTTAAGTCTTTAATTAGCCCAATACACTTAAATAATAATAGGCTTTTAGAAATTATATTTCTAGCCCATTTAAATTATTTAAATATAATTTTGCCCCAATTATTTTGATTTCCAATTTTAACCCTCTTCTTTTATCTTTTGTTTTGCAGTTCTCTAGCTTCAAATCCTCATTATATTTCACTTCAAAACCTCTAAGCTTTCATCAGGAGTTCGCCACCTTATCATCCTCAACAATGAACATCAGCCAATGGACGAAGGGACCTAACTTCGCATTGAAAAGCCATCAATCGGCAAATATGCGGACCGAGTGCCACCAACTAGCAACGAATTTCGCATTGAAAATTGATCTGAACAAATTTCAATGTCAAGGACATCGAAGGCATGGGTCTTGAAAGCGGCCAACCATGAGAAACATGATCCAAGTAATGCAGAGCCTCTACCAACATTTGAACAACGCATCGTCATGGGTAAAGCTGGATGGGGCGGTCCTCTTTCATTTGCTGGAGAATTCCATTTTATTGAGGGCAACTGGGAATGGACCAAGGATATTTTGAGCCGTTGCAGGAAGACTCTTCAAGCTGCCAAGATTTATGAAGCTGTATTTGCGTCACTCTTCACCTATGATTGCAACTCGGAGCTTATAAAGGCTTTCTGTGAAGCATGGTGCCCTTCCATCAACACTCTTTTGACAAGCATCGGCGAGATGTCTATATCACTTTGGGATTTGCATCATTGGATGGGACTTCCTTTGTCAGGCTATTTGTTTGATGAGGTCGTGCCAGATGAAGTGGAGCTGTTGGACAGGGCCGGAGATGATGATTTTTACATTCCTCAGAGCTGTCAAGTCTTGCTTCATGCTTATCACCTCCTTCAAGGAAACACATCAGAGGCTAAAGTGTCCATCTCCCAATGGATTGGATTTTGGTTAATCAAGCCTTTGAAGCACGAACAACCACCTACTCGAGTTGAGAAAAAGAAAATATCACGTCCAAAGCCAACTTGCAGTCCTACTGGAGATCTGAGTGAGTACAAGTCGTGGACTTCAGCTGAGCTGTCGTCATTCCAGAAGCTAAGCCTTGAGCGATGCAGGCATGAAGAGATATATCTGGCTCCCTTCTTAGCTTGCTGGCTATGCACTTTCATCTTGCCCAATGAAGAAGTGGATCAGATCAAACCAAGTAACTTCAAGATGGCATGTCTATTGGCCAAAGACAAGGAGGTCGGGTTTGCTGTTCCAGTCTTAGCAAGCATCTATAAAGGCTTGAATCAGATTTCAAACAGACAAAACCCATCTGATGGACAATCAACCTTCCCTGTACATTTTGTATATGCTTGGCTAGCACACTATTTCAAGATACACTACATGTCAAGCCACAGACTAGGCATGCCTCCAATGGTACTTTATTCTGGGGAGAATGGTGCTCGATACTATGACTCAACCGAAGCTCGCAAGCACATTCATAAGGTGGAACAAGTTGCACTAACATGCCACTTTGAAAATGAACGAGTTTCATACTTTGATAATGGAGACAGACAAAAGAGCGTATGGAAATACTTCATTACTCTCCGATCAAAATTTCTTCCATTGAGGCAAGGCGATCATTTTGTTCTTGAGCCTTGCAGTCCACATCGATTCAGCCGTCAGTTTGGCTTCTATCAAGAACTGCCTGGAATGATGAAAGGAAGTGGCAAGCTTGCGGGTACACTGGTCAAAGGGATACATTACTGGAGATGGTGCATTTGGCGCAAGACATTCTCCAATATATACTTTCCTGCTACTCCTCCGAATGCTCGAACATATTCCACTACAGAGTATAAGAAATGGTGGAGACAAGTCCATGGCTCGTACTTGGAGAACCATATTAATGACTTGGTCCAGTCGAAGCCCATTTTGGATCCGTTGAAGGAAGTGGTGGATGTAGATGATCTTACTTCTCGGGCCATTCAAGAGCAGGAGATTTCTCCTGGATAGACAATTCTATCTTCCAAAGATATCGAGCAGTTGTAGAAGCAAAAGAGAAAGCCGACTGTTCAATATTTCGTAAGTCAAAGTAGACGTGAGGATGTCAACTGGAAGCGTATGGAATCTTCAAAGTCTGTTGAAGATATAATTGACTCTGAAGCCTCTCGTCTGAGAAAGAAGGTTTCCATCTTTTTATCCTTAGCTTGTATTTTCCTTTGACATCTTTTTATATTTTTCATTTTGCCTTTTCAGACTGTGCATGAGGTCTTTGGTACTGAAGAAGTTCCATCTGATTATGAAGTATCTTCTTATTCCATGACAACGTCAACGAAACCTATTCAGACTCCCATGCCCGAGCCTCCTCGCAAGGATGGGACTTTTGTTTTTCAGGGAAAGAGATTTATTGAAGACCACAAGGGGAATTATGTTGCTGTCTTATGGAAGGACTTCATCGGCAAGATCGTCAGGACTCCTATCGATATGCTGTCTACTATGAAGGATCAAGTGCTTCTTATGTTTGGAGAGATGAAGAAGTTTGATCGGGTCAATTCCTCCATTTTGAAGGGTGGTCTGGCTACCCTATTCGACAAAGCTGATGCATATGATGTTGTGAGGTCAAAGTCTGCAGATGGCAAGGATAGAGAGACTCTCGATCGACGCTTGGAGGAGGCAAAGAACAATCTTCATGCTCGCAAGGTGAATGACGCGAAAGCATCCAGGAAGGTCGAAGCTACTCGAGCTGAGTACATGCAGTTGGAAGTGGAGCTTGATGAGCTGCAGAGGAAGAAGATGGCAGTGCTTCTGACACTGGAGCAAGACCAACAATCTGCTTAGAATGCAAAGGATGAAGCCCGGGCTGCTGCAGAAATCATCCGCACTATCGAGAAGACTCCAGTTCTTGAGAGCACTGTAGCTGATGATTTGAAGAAGTCCAAGTCAAGATTTGAAGCTTCTTTGAGAGAGATACAAGATGTTGATCCTTTTGTTTAGCTCTGCTTAGGATTTGCTTTATGTTGCTTTTTACTTACTTGTATCGAACACCACTTTGATTTATCGATGTTGCAACTTTTCCTTTATCTTGTCATTGCTTGTTATTGCCTTTATTATGCATGCCGCTTTTATCGCTGGTTTATCTTTTGCACCACCTTTTAATATCTTTATTAAGTGTTCTAAACTTAACAAGATACTTAAAACATGACTGAACTTAGGAATTTCTAAGCTGCCTACGTACCTCTATAAAGAGGATCAAGCCATAACATAGTTCAAAAGAAATCCTAATATGATTTGATTTGGGGGGTTTGCCATACACAGTTTATCCTCATGCAGACCAAGAGGGACGCATACTTTTTACTACCATAGTCGTAGTAGGATATAATTTATTTAACCACTTAAACATCTTTAGTGGGATAAGTTAACGGTATAACCACATGTAATCATCTTTGGTGGTTTTCCGTTCACAGTTTAAGCTCATGCGGATCAGCAGCAACTAGCAGTTTAAGCTCGTGCGCCATGGAGCTATTTGCAGTTTAGGCTCGTGCTTGAAGGAGCAACTAACAGTTTTGGCTTGTGCATCGTAGAGCATACTTCAGACTTGATTTTACGTGTAATAGCATTTGAGGAATTTTCTGTTGATGGGGCCGACACTTATTCCATCTTCAGAGATCAACTTGTAGGCACCATTCGTATAGACTTTAGTCACGACATAAGGGCCATCCCATCTGGGCAAGAATTTGTTACCAACCCGATGTGTTGTGACAATGGGCATTCTTAATGCGAGAACTAGATCTCCAACTTGGAATGAACGTCTCTTCACCTTTTTGTTGAACGTTCTGGCAAGACAGGATTGATAGCACTCAAGTCTTTGCTGAGCTTCCAACCTCTTCCCATCCAAGGCTTCTAATTCAGCAAGACACAACCGTGCATTCTCTTCATTAGTCAACCCTTCCTAGATAGGCATCCTTAGAGACGGTATTTTCTTGTCCAAAGGAAGAACAACTTCAACACCATACACCAGCAATTATGGAGTAGCTTGCGTAGGAGTTCTGTACGTGGTCCGGTTTGCCCACAAAGCTTCATTCATTCTTTCATGCCAGTCTCTTCTTGACTTCGACACGACCTTCTTCAGCAAACTACAAAGAGTTTTATTGAAAGCTTTAGCAAGGCCGTTAGCAGTTGCATTGTACGTGGAGGACTTTCGCTGCTTGAAGTTGAACTTCTCACATAGCTTGTCGATATGACTGTTGGAGAAAGATCACCCATTGTCGGTGAGGATGTAGCACGGGACTCCGTATCGGTATATGATGTTGACACGGATGAAGTCGGCAACATTTTCCTTCTTCACTTCCCTCAAGGGTACGGCTTCAGCCCATTTAGAGAAGTGTCGGTTGCACTAAGGATGTAGAGATGACCACCGAAAGACTTTGTCAGTGGACCCACGACATCAAGACCCCAAGCATCAAATGACCAGGAAGCGACAATTGGATGTAGAGGTTCAGGAGGTTGATGGATCACATTGGCATGGAATTGGCACACTTGACATCTTTGAGCGTAACTCATGCAATCTTTCACTATCGTCGGCCAGTAGTATCCCATTCTCTTTATCTAATGATGCAGTTTTGAACCGAATTGATGTGCACCACATATTCCTGAGTGAGCTTTTTCCATTGCCTGAATGGCTTCTTCATCACCCAAACATCTCAGGAAGACACCATCAAATGATCTTCTATAAATAACACCCTTGTAGTAAATGAAGCGGGGAGCACGACGTCGAACTTCAACTCTTTATCGTGGATCTTGAGAAAGCTTCTCATGTTGAAGATAATCAACCAAGGGTTACCGCCAATCTTCCTTCTCTATCTCGAAGACTTCCACAACGAGGTTCTCGACTTCTTCATCAGATTCATCATAAAAGATTGGTGGGATAACCAAGTTCCTGCATACTGGGATGCGAATGTTTACTTTGGGCATAACTATAGTCGATGCCAACTTAACTAGAGCGTCTGCTTGTTTGTTCTCACCTCTCGGAATGTGCTTCATCTCCACATCTCCAAGCCAGTTAATCATTCTTCGGGCATAATTGTAGTATGGTAGCAACTCTGGTTTCTTCACTTCGTATATCCTAAGTAGCTTATTTACCACGAGCAACAAATCTCCGTACACATTCAAGTGCAGTTGCTTTACATCAATTGCCATCTCCAATCTGAGTATGAGGGCTTGGTATTCAGAGAAATTGTTGGAGCAATTTTGAGTCAGGGAGAAAGAGTACGGCAAGACATATCCTTCTGATGTGACAAACACCACACTTGCACCGACTCCTTCTTTGTGTGAAGCACATCAAAATACATCTTCCACGGAAGAGAAGTTTCAACTGCCAAAACATCTTCATCTGGGAGATCATCAGTCAACTCCCATTCAGCGGGGATCAGGTGATCGGCTAAGAAATCAGCTAGCACCTGTCCTTTGATAGCTTTCTGCGGTACATAGACAATCTCGAATTGTTGCAGCTGAAGATACCATCTTGCAAGTCTGTCGTAGAGAACCGGCTTGGACATGACAAACTTCAGTGGATTTGCTTAGGAGATGAGTCAGACGGTATGAGCTTGGAAGTATTGCTTCAACTTCTGAATTGCAAAGATAAGTGCCAGATATATCTTCTCGAACGGTGAATAGTTCAGCTTGTTTAGCACCGTCATTCTACTCAAGTAGTAGAGATCATTTTCCTTTCCTTCATCATTCTCTTGTGCTAGCAAGGCTGGTTTCTATCAACTAAATCAATAAGAAATGGTAAATCCTAACTATCACCTCAAAGAAGTGAGCAAGTGTGAAGTGTACATGGAAGTATTCCTACTATGGTTCCTTAGTGTCTTATCCATCCTAGCATGCAAAAGGTCTCTTTGTGTCTTAATCAAGCCAACTAGTGTCTAGATCTCTCTACAACAGTAGGTAAGGGCTCTATTGGATGTCTAGATCTCTCTATAACACCAAACACTCAAATTAAGAGGTCTAGGCTAATATGCATTTCTCATTGATCATACAAGCAATATATCAAACACTTGGTATGCATAAGATTCTTATAGCTCAATTCTCATTTCATTGCTAAAACATATAAGCCATACATTCCAATTAAACATCCCAAGCATTCATACAAATCATTAATAAGAGAACTAATTCATGCATAGGATTAACAAGAGACTAAATTCACCATAGTATTCATACAACCATGCAACAAGGAATTAGCCCATGGCTAATTGGAAATGAAAATCAACAATTAAGCAATAGACAAACATGATTAACACTAATATGAATTGAAATACTTGAAATCTTACCAATTATTGGAGAATTGAAATACAATCATCAAACCTTCAAAATGACAAGTCTTGATCCAAAGCTCGAAATCATAAAATGAACCGTAGAAACGAAGCTAATAACGAGACTAATCTAATGGAACAAACAGATTAACAATCCAATGGTTGGATCAACAGATATGGAAGAAAGAAGATTGAAGGTAACTAAGAACCCACTAAGTAACCACCTAATTCTCTCTCTAAACTACCTAATGATCTAACTAATGAATATCTAATGCTTGGAAATCTGATCCTTGAAGTATTTATAGTGCCCACAATGCTTGGTCCAAAATGCCCTTCATTAAAAGCGCGAAAAGACGAAACAGCCCTCGAAAATGGGTCCAGCCGAGCTTCCACACGAGTCCCAACAGGTGGCCGCACGAACCGGATTCGTGCAAGCATTCGTTCGGTCTTGGCTGAACGAACCAGAGGGTTTTTGCACGAATCAGTGCTGCTGGTCGCACGATCCCGTGCTGCTGGTCACACGATCCTGATTGGTCGATCCTCGACTTCTTGTTTTCTTCATATCTTGAGTTGTAGAGCTCCGATTGACTCGATTCTTTTTTCGTTGCGACCTTCTCTTCGATCTCTTAGACATGGTATATCATTTGACTCCATTGGATCAACTCACAGTTTCTGGACTTTTACGAACTTGCTCGTCTCTGCCTATTTTGCTCGTTTTCACTACAAAACACAATTTTCTAGCCAAAAAGGTTTAAATGCACAAAGTATAGCATTTTAGGGTCAAATATGAACATAAGCATATCAAAACCATATAGAAATGGATGCAAAAAGATGCAATTATGACCCTAATCATAATTCTATATATGTTCATATGTATGTCTCCCCCCCCTGAAAATTTTCTATCTTGAAAAGATAAAATTTTCTTACTTCACACTTTTAGAGGTCAGAGAGTAAAAACTTGTGCTCCCCCCCCTCTGAAAATTTCCTATCTTGAAAAGATAAAATTTTCTTACTTCATACTTTCAGAGGTCAGAGAGCAAAAACTTGTGCTCCTCCCCCTCTGAAAATTTCCTATCTTGAAGATAAAATTTTCTTACTTCACACTTTCAGAGGTCAGAGAGCAAAAACTTGTGCTCCTTCCCCTCTGAAAATTTCCTGTCTTGAAAAGATAAAATTTTCTTACTTCACACTTTCAGAGGTCAGATAGCAAACACTTGTGCTCCCCCCCCTCTGAAAATTTCCTATCTTGAAAAGATAAAATTTTCTTACTTCACACTTTCAGAGGTAAGAGAGCAAAAACTTGTGTTCCCCCCTCTGAAAATGTCCTATCTAGAAAAGATAAAATTTTCTTACTTCACACTTTCAGAGGTCAGAGAGCAAAAACTTGTGCTCCTTCGCCTCTGAAAATTTCCTATCTTGAAAAGATAAAATTTTCTTACTTCACAGTTTCAGAGGTCAGAGAGCAAAAACTTGTGCTTGGGGGGGGGGGGG